>JAJIBD010024176.1:0-84918 GCA_021461705.1 Cryptotis parvus
AAAATCAAGAAGATAGAAATTGTGCCAAATATTTTTTCAGACCATGATGCACTGAAAATAGAAGTTAATTGTACACAAAAACGAAGACCAATACCAAGCACCTGGAAACTAAACAGCTCACTGCTGAACAACCAGCAAGTCATAAAAGAAATCAAAGAGGAAATCCAAAGATTCCTGGAAACAAATGAGACTGAAGACACGAATTAGCAGAACTTGTGGGATACAGCAAAAGCAGTGTTAAGAGGCAAGTTCATAGCTCTTCAGGCATTCATCAGAAAAGAAGAAAAGGCCATCATAAAACAGTCTGACTTCACAACTTAAGATCTTAGAGAGTGATCAACAAAAGGAGCCCAGCCCAGGCAGAAAGAAAGAAATAATAAAACTTAGAGCAGAAATCAATGAGATGGAATGTCAAAAAAAAAAATCCAGAAGATCAACGAAACCAAAAGCTGGTTCTTTGAAAAAATAAACAAGATTGACAAACCACTTGCAAGACTTGTAAGAAAAGGAAAAGAGAGAACCCAAATAAATAGAATCAGACATGAAAACGGGGGACATCACAACTGAAAACACAGAAATTCAAAAGATCATCAGAGATTACTATGAGAGCCTGTACGCCACGAAACAAGAGAACCTAGAAGAAATGGACAAATTCCTGAATTCCTATAGCTTCCCAAGTCTGCAACAAGAAGATCTGGAATACCTCAACAAACCTATCTCCATCACAGAAATAGAATCGGTAATCAAAAGTCTCCCAAACACAAAAGCCCAGGTCCAGATGGATTCACCAGTGAATTCTACAAAACCTTTAAAGAGGACCTCTCTCAATTCTTTTTTAAGCTCTTCCGGCAAATTGAAGAAACAGAAATACTCCCAAATAGCTTTTACGAGGCACACATCACCCCTGATACCCAAAGCAGACAAAGATGTCACAAAAAAGGAAAACTACAGACCAATCTCCCTGATGAATACAGATGCTAAGATCTTCAACAAAATACTAGCAAATAGAGTCCAAAGAGTCATCAAAAGATTGTACACCATGACCAAGTGGGATTCATCCGGGAATGCAAGGATGGTTCAACATCCGCAAGTCAATCAACAATCAACATAATTCATCATATCAACAAAAAGAAAAATAAAAACCATATAATCATATCAATAGATGCAGAGAAGGCATTTGACAAGATTCAACACCCGTTCATGATGAAAGCTTTCCGTAAAATGGGGATTGAAGGAACCTTCCTCAAGATAATCCAGGCCATCTATTACAAGCCCACAGCGAGCATCATTCTCAATGGGGAAAACTGAAAGCCTTCCCCTTAAGATCAGGGACAAGACAAGGCTGCCCGCTCTCACCACTTCTATTCAATATAGTACTGGAAGTACTTGCCATAGCAATCAGGGAAGAAAAAGACTAAGGGCATCCAGATAGGAAGGGAAGAAGTCAGAGTTATCACTATTTGCAGATGACATGATATTATACCTGGAAAACCCAAAACTCTCTACCAAGAGGCTCCTAGAAATAATACATTCTTATAGTAGACTAGCAGGTTACAAAATCAATACCCAAAAAGTCAAAATGGCCTTCCTATATGCAAACAGTGAAAGAGAAGAAAGGGACATTAAAGAAACTATCCCATTCACAATTGCACCGCAGAAAATCAAATACCTAGGAATCATTTTGACAAAGAATGTAAAGGAACTCTACAAAGAAAATTACAAAACGTTACTTCCAGGAAATAAAAGAAGACCTGAGGACACATTCCCTGCTCATGGATTGGAGACACATTCCTTGCTCATGGATTGGAAGGATTAACATTATCAAAATGGTAATACTCCCTAGAGCTTTATACAGATTCAATGCGGTCCCTATAAAGATACCCATGATGTTCTCAAAGAAATTGAGCAAACACTCCTGAAATTTGTATGGAATAATAAAACCCCACGAATAGCTAAAGCAATCCTTGGGAAAAAGAAGATGGGAGGTATGACTTTCCCCAACCTCAAGCTCTACTACAGAACAGTTGTAATTAAGACAGTGTGGTATTGGTATAGAGACAGACCCGTAGACCTATGGAATAGAACTGAGTATCCTGAAACGCACTCCCAAATATACAACCACTTAATCTTCGATAAAGGAGCAAAAAATATTAAGTGGAGCAAAGAAAGCCTCTTCAACAAATGGTGCTGGGAAATCTGGGCAGCTACGTGTAAAAAAAATGAACTTAGACCTCCTTCTAAAGCCATGCACAAAAGTCACATCAAAATGGATTCTAGATCTTGATATCAGACATGAATCTATAAGGTACATCGAAGAAAACATAGGAGAAATGCTCTACGACATCGGAAATGAAAAGTATCTTTAAAGACGACACACCACTGACCAAGCAAATGGAAACAATTATAAACAAATGGGATTATATAAAATTGAAAAGCAAGGTGCAACGAGTCTAAAATGGAGTAAGGAAAGCCTCTTCAATAAGTGGTGTTGGGAAAACTGGGCAGCGACATGTAAAAGAATGAATTTGGACCTGTGTCTAACACCATGCACAAAAATCGGATCAAAATGGATTAAAGACCTCAATATCAGACTTGAATCCATAAAGTACATTGAAGAAAATATAGGAAAAACCCTCCATGACATTGAAGCTAAAGGCATCTTCAAAGATGAAACATCACTAACAAAGCAACTAGAAGAAAAGATAAACATATGGGACTACATGAAACTAAAAAGCTTCTGCACCTCAAAAGAAACAGTGACTAAGATACAAAAGCAGTCCACAGAATGGTAAAGAATATTCACCCAATACCCATCTGATAAGGGGTTAATATCCAGGATATATCAGGCACTGGTAGAACTTTACAAGAAGAAAACAAACAACCCCCATCAAAAAATGGGGAGAAGAAATGAACAGAAACTTCAGCAAGGGAAGAAATTCGAATGGCAAAAAACATATGAAAAAATGCTCATCATCACTAATCATCAGAGAGATGCAAATCAAAACAACAATGAGATACCACTTTACACCACAGAGACTGGCACATATTCAAAAGAACAAGAACAACAAGTGCTGGCGTGGGTGTGGGGAAAAGGGGACACTCATCCATTGTTGGTGGGAATGCCGGCTGGTACAGCCTTTCTGGAAAACAATCTGGACTTTCCTCCAAAGACTAGAAATTGAACTCCCATTTGACCCAGCGATACCACTCCTGGGAATCTACTCTGGGAAGCCAAAAATACGCAGCGGAAACACCATCCCTACTTTTATGTTCATAGCAGCATTATTCACAATAGCCAGAATCTGGAAGCAACCAGAGTGCCCGAAAATCGATGACTGGATAAAAAAGCTTTTGGTACATCTACACAATGGAATACTATGCAGCTGTTAGGAAAAATGAAGTTATAAAATTTGCCTACAAATGGATGGACATGGAGAAGATTATGTTGAGCGAAATTAGCCAGAAGGAGAGAGACAGATACAGAATGACTGCATTTATCTGCATAACATTAATATATAGGTACATATTATGATACCAATATCCAAGGTCAAGTGAATCATATATCAGGAGGTCCTGTCAAAGGTGGAAATTATCACAAACGTGTGGGATTCAGAGGCTAGGTAAGACAGAAATGGAACAGTGTGCTAACAATTGTTGAGCGTACTAATGCCAACCTAGAACTGAGCATTAAATAGAGGCAAAAAGATACACATGACAACCCTTTAATGTATGTTCTGTAATCCATGGTCTGGAGGGAAGGAAAAGAGAAAGAGAAAAATGGAAAGAAATCAAGAACCTGCCATGGAGCAGGGCTGGGGGGGGGAGAGGGGAGGGAACCGGGGGACGTTGGTGGTGGGAGATGGGCACTGGTGGCGGGATGGGTGCTGCAACACTGTTTGACCAAAACCCAAATATGAAATTTTTAATTGTATATCTTTGTAATTTTAAAAATAAAAAAAAAAAATTAAAAAAATAAAATAAATAAAAAAAATAAAAAAAAAAGAAAAGCTTCTGCACCTCAAAAGAAAGCGTGACCAAGATACAAAGACAATCCACAGAGTGGGAAAGGATATTCACCCAATACCCATCTGACAAGGGGTTAATATCCAGAATATATCAGGCACTGGTAGCACTCCACAAGAAGAAAACAGCCAACCCCATCAAAAAATGGGGAGAAGAAATGAACAGAAGCTTCCAAAAAAGAAGAAATTCGAATGGCCAAAAGGCATATGAAAAAGTGCTCTTCATCTTTAATCATCAGGGAGATGCAAATCAAAACAACAATGAGATACCATCTCACCCCACAGAGACTGGCACACATCCAAAACAGCAAGAACAACCGGTGCTGGCATGAATTTGGGGAAAAAGGGTCTCTCATCCACTGTTGGTGGGAGTGCCGACTGGTCCAGCCCTTTTGGAAAACAATATGGGCATTCCTCCAAAAGCTAGATATTGAGCTCCCATTTGATCCAGCAATAGCACTCCTGGGAATGTACCATAGAGACCGAAAAAACACATAGCAGAAACACTATCTGTACTTCTTTATTCATCTCTGCGCTATTCACTATAGCTAGAATCTGGAAACAACCTAAATGCCCGAGAACAGAGGACTGGCTAAAGAAACTGTGGTTCATCTACACCATGGAATACTATGCGGCTGTCAGAAAAGATGAAATTATGAAATTTACCTGCAAATGGATGGACATGGAGTCTATCATGCTGAGTGAAATTAGTCAGAAGGAAAAGGACAGATATACAATAACAGCATTCATTAACAGGATATAAATAGATACCAGTGTTTTACTAAATATGGGGAAATGGTAATGGCAGATTAAAACTCACCACTGAATATACACGAAGAGACTTAAGTGATAAACTCTAAATATCTGCAGGGCTAGCCACAATGTGTAAAATAAGAGGGAGAGAGATGCAGAGACAGAGAGAGAGATAGAGAGAGAAAAGAGAGGAAACTGGGGTACCTGCTATTAAGGTGGCCTGGGGCGGGACGGGGAGGGGTACATTGGTGGTGGAAATGGGGCACTGGTGGAGGGATGGGTGATGGAATACTGTATTACCAAGAACCAATTATGAACACCTTTGTAATTGTATGTTTCATGGTGGTATAATAAAAAAAAGAAATGAATGGAAAAGCACAGTTTTGTCAAAACACACTTTTTTGGGAGTTAGCTAGAGATTAACTGTATTATGATTATACATAGTGATTCAAACCACGTTTGTGTTTAGAATCTCCAACATCTGCTCTCTTTTGTTTTAAACCAAGGGTCATTTGATGCTTTCCTTGCTATTAATGGAAATACATATTCTTAAAAATGAGGTTATCTCTGATAGTGAGCTACAGTTGAACAACCATATGTAGTATGTAGTATGTAGGACTTTTGAATTTCACATCTATTGAGAATCTCCAACTACTGCTCTTTTTTACTATGAAACTAGGACTTTTCCCCATCATTGAAATCCATCAAATTTCCTATTGATATTAATGAGAGAATGCGTTGCTTAAAAAACTATTTTCTAGGAGCAATGATATTGAATTTAGGTAATCAGTAGGCATATGTATCTCCTTGAAAAACACCTGGAACGAAAGCTCAAAGATTTGTCTTCCTTTGCTATCAAACTAGGGCATGTTTCTGTCTTTGAAATTCCTTGAAAACATTGAGAAAGCTCCCTCTTTTCTCTGAGGAGTTGAGCTAGAGCTTAAACATGAAACCTGCATAGCTAAAGATGGCACCTGCCATCTTTAGCTATGAAGTGGAGCCACTTGTTTCTATCACTTAAATCCTTTGAAAATCCATTAGAAATCAATGTGGAAATACCTTGTACTGAAAACACAGTTTTTCCTTCAAAATACTGAGCTAGACCTTTGGCATGTAGGTTTTATAAGCAGCTAAATTGCACTGCAACTTGGCAAAGAAGTCTAACTTCTATATATTTTGCTATCCAATAAGAGCCAGATACTCTGATCATTGAAATCTGTTGAATTTCAATTTTGTAGGCCACATTGTAGATAGCAAGAAGACAGTTTGGATCTGTGACTCTCTGTGTAGAGAAGTATTCTTACCTTGAAGTCTATGTTAGGTGGTATAAATATTTCCTCTCATACCACCACAGGTTCCCCCATTGGACAAGACAACCCTACCAGAGTCTGACTGACTATGTTGGATCCCCTTTTAAATAAAATTGCCATAATTAAACCAGAGAGAAATGTTTGCCTCTAGGTAAGCAAGCATGGTTCTCAGTAATTATAAAGGCTAGCAACCAGAACAACCTTTAGTAAAGATAAGTTTCTCGTAGAAGTTTGGGGAAATCTATACTTGGCTATAGAATATTCATGGTATAGCTACATGCCTTTTGTATTAATCATGAGATACATTTAATCTCAGATGCCCTTCCCACATCTCTACAAAGTGCCTGCAGGAGAACTGTAGGCAAGACTCTATCTGGAGAATTAGAATTTGTATGGTCGAGGCCAAGATCCTGCATCTGTAGAATTGGGCCCTAACTGGACACATTGTTGTGGGCTGGGTCAGTAGCTAAGAGATATATAAAAGAAGCTTTCTTTTTTGCTTGCTCTCTCTCTCTCTACTGGCTCAGCTCTCTGCCATTTTGGATTCCTTTCTGTCTGCTTGCTGTTTGGACCTAAGCACACGGTTCGGGATCCAGGTGCCATATTGGCTTGAGGATTCTAACCCAAGCACTTGGTGTGGTCCTGGCTAGGAACTGAAAGTTAGGGGTTTTCCTGATATTGGATTGTACTGCCAGAACTCATGTGAGTAAAAGCCTTTTGGAACTTTGCTGGACTATGAGTCTTTGTCTATGCCCTGGCAGCTGGTCCCCTTGGAGCAGAAGGGGATTTCATCCTGCTTCCCAGTGTTATTTGGAAAAGCAGCTGCATCCCAGCTCAGAGGAGGTGGTCCCCAACAGAAATCCATCAAAATTCCCATTGAAAACACTGGGAAAATACACTTTGCAAAGAAGTCACGATTTTCTGAGAAGGAGTAAGTTAAAGTTTAGGCACGAGGCATGAATATGTACCTCCTTGAGCTGCATGAACCTGGAGAGAGTAACTCTAGCTTCTTTTTCACTATGAATTTAGGGTCATTTGTTCCTATCATTTAAATCTTTCAACAGTCCCATTGATTCAATGGGAAAACCCACTCTCATAGGAATGCGATTTTCTCTAAAAGGAGAGAGGTAGAACTTATGTGGGCAGCATGAATAAGCAACAACTTGAATTGCAACAGGAGGGAGAAGCTCCATCTAGTTTTACTTTGCTATTATCTTTATTCACTTGGTCCTACCTTTGAAATTATTTGGAAATGCCTTTAAATTAATGGGAAATTATTTCATGGGAATATGAAAGTAAAAGACTGTGATATTTTTTCTGAAGAGTGAGCAAATTGAGAGTGCATGTTGCATGTATATGCAGCTCATTGAACTGCTCCTGGAGAGAAAAATCCAACTCATGTCTTCTTTAGCTGCCTTCATAAAACTCACTGTTATAAAAAGGAGCTATACCTTTGCTGCACATCTGTTTGATGTAGTATGTTGAAATGCACTTAATAGTATAATATCAATCTTTCCTTCCTTTGCTCTCTAAAACCAGGATGGCTTTTCATTCCTTGAACTCCAATAATATTCCATTGAAATTATGGGCAAATGAATTTTCTAAAAAAAACACACTTTCTCCAGAAAAATATGAGTCAAATATTCCCTGCATTATTTTTATATGTTGTGTGTTGAACTGCACACTTTGTGTAAAATCTCCCACTTTCATTTTCTTTTCCTATGAAAAAGAGGGTTCGATTTTTCCTGTGATTGAAGTCTTTTGAACTGTCATCAAAATCAGTGGGGATAAAGTGTCCTGCAAGAAAACATTGCACCAAGAAAGAATGAACTACTGCTTCATTGCAACAATATCATATGTAGGATGTTCCACTGAACATGTGGGAATGTACAAGTTTTGTCTTTTGTTATAAAATTCAGTTCACCATTTTTAATTGAATTCATTGAAAGTAATAGTGAAAAGAATGCAAAATTCACTTAGTAAAAACATTTTTCTCAGGATAAAAAGAGCTAAAATTAGCAGCACAACGATATCTCCAACTACAATTGTTGTTTTTCTATCAAAATCGTCAGCTTTTCATTTCTTTGACATTCATTGACACCTCCAGGAAATCAATGAAAAAGAAACTGTCTTAAAAATCACACTTTTATAAACAAATTATGATCTAGAGTTTCACTGCACAACTAATAGATGTAGTATTTTGAATTCACTTAGTGAGATTCTCCAAGTTGTATCTTCTTTTTCTATAAGACAAAGGAGGCTTTTTTTCTGTTGATATACATGGACCATCCCATTAAATTCAATTGGAAAATGCACTTTCCTAATAATGCACTTTTCTCCAGAAAAGAAATGAGCTAGAGCTTTGCTTTACTAGAATTGAATGGAATTAGCCAAACCAAACTTGTCTTGAAGAAAATTTCCAACTCTTACTTTTGATCCTATTCAAATAGATTCATTATTCCCTTTATTGAAATCCATTGAAACTTTCATCATAATCAATGGGAAAGTGCAGTTTCTAAAATGCACTCTGCTTCATGAAAGAATAAGCCAAATTTTACTGCATGCTATGAAAAATAGATAAAAAAGTAGGTATCTCCAGGTTTTGTCTCCTTTTGCTATAAATGTCAGCTTGCTTTTATTTTTTTTTCACTAAAATTTGGAGTTGGATATTTCCAATACAGTATGTAAAAATGTACTAAGGTGATTTTTTAGAAGAGTGTATTTCTCCATTGATTTCAATACAGGACAGTAGACTTTGATTAATGAAAAAGCTATCCCTATTTTTATAGCATAATTAAAGAAAACTTGTAAATCCTTAATAAAGTGCATTTAAACATGCTACATAAAATAGTTCAGAAAACTTTAGATAATTTTTTCCAAAAAAATTCATTGGTATGAAACTGTGCTTCTGTTTCACCATTCAGTTCAACAGTATTTCAAAGAAATCCATTTTTGTTGATAAATTCCTAAGAGTACCTTAAAATTTTTTTCTCCAGGAAAATTAGCTGAAGCTTAGTTGTACTTCTATTATTTTCAATTTGTTGAACTGAACTTGTGGTGGGAATACCCATGTTTTATCTTCTTAGGCTGCAAAATTGCAGTGTTTTTAATTTAAAACTGATCGATTGAAAATCCCCATTGAAATAGTAGGGAAAATGTACTTTACAAAAAACTCACCCTGCTAGAACAAAGCATGAATTATCTTTGGTTCATTGGTATTATATATACTATGCTTATCTGAATTACTTGTGAAATCTCCAGCTTTTGGCCTTAGCTATAAAATTATGATGGCTTTTTTTTTTTTTTGGTTGTTGAAATCTATTAAAACTTCCAGTGATAACAATGGGAAAATACCGTTTTCTTAAAACTCACTTCTCACCAAGAAAAAAAAATTAGATAGAGCTTACTGAAGTAGTGTTATGTAATTGGCTGAACAAGACTTGCAGTGAAAATATCTAGCCTCTATTTTTTTCCTATATGAACAGAGTCCCAATATTTTAACAGCTGTTGAAATCAATTGGGAAACACGCTTTTTAAATTTTTTATTTTTACAATTACAAAGATATACAATTAAAAGTTCATATTTGGGTTTTGGTCATACAGTGTTCCAGCACCCATCCGTCCACCAGTGCCCATCTCCCACCACCAACGCCCCCGGTTCCCTCCCCCTCCCCCAGCCCTCCTCCATGGCAGGTTCTTTATTTCTTTCCCTTTCTCCCTCTTTCTCTTTTCCTTCCCTTCCAGACTATGGATTACAGAACATACATTAAAAGGTTGTCATGTGAATCCTTTTTGCCTCTATTTAATGCTCAGTTCTAGGTTGGCATTAGTACCCTCGACTATTATTAGCACCCTGTTTCATTTTCTGTCTTTCCTAAACTCTGACTCCCACACGTTTGTGATAATTTCCACCTTTGACAAGACCTCCCGATATATGCTTCACTTGACCTTGGATATTGGTATCATAATATGTACATATATATTTATGCCATGCAAATAAATGCAGTCATTCTGTATCTGTCTCTCTCCTTCTGGCTAATTTCGCTCAACATAATCTTCTCCATGTCCATCCATTTATAGGCAAATTTTATAACTTCATTTTTCCTAACAGCTGCATAGTATTCCATTGTGCAGATGTACCAAAGCTTCTTTATCCAATCATCGATTTTCGGGCACTCTGGTTGCTTCCAGATTCTGGCTATTGTGAATAATGCTGCTATGAACATAAAAGTAGGGATGGTGTTTCCGCTGCGTATTTTTGGTTTCCCAGAGTAGATTCCCAGGAGTGGTATGGCTGGGTCAAATGGGAGTTCAATTTCCTAGTCTTTGGAGGAAAGTCCATATTGTTTTCAGAAAGGCTGTACCAGTCGGCATTCCCACCAACAATGGATGAGTGTCCCCTTTTGCCCACATCCACGCCAGCACTTGTTGTTCTTGCTCTTTTGAATATGTGCCAGTCTCTGTGGTGTAAAGTGGTATCTCATTGTTGTTTTGATTTGCATCTCTCTGATGATTAGTGATGATGAGCATTTTTTCATATGTTTTTTGGCCATTCGAATTTCTTCCTTGCTGAAGTTTCTGTTCATTTCTTCTCCCCATTTTTGATGGGGTTGTTTGTTTTCTTCTTGTAAAGTTCTACCAGTGCCTGATAGATCCTGGATATTAACCCCTTATCAGATGGGTATTGGGTGAATATTCTTTCCCATTCTGTGGACTGCTTTTGTATCTTAGTCACTGTTTCTTTTGAGGTGCAGAAGCTTTTTAGTTTCATGTAGTCCCATATATTTATCTTTTCTTCTTAGTAATGGGAAACACGCTTTTAAAAAGACAGTTTTCTCCCAGAAAGAAGAAGCTAGAGCTGTGGCCTTTGGTGGTGGTAGGAGCACACTGGTGGTGGGACTGGTGTTGAACAATAAATGCTTGTGGCAACTGTACTGTGAAGAAATTTGTAAATCACGGTGTTTTAATAAAGCTTTTAAAAAAAGCAGTGAATTGGGAGCTCCCCTATAGAATTGGGTGTGCCTCGGGAGCACTGTAGTGGGTGTAACAATAGTTGCAAGTGTAATAGGCAATTCAATTAGCATAAACTCTCTTCTAGGGATAAGGGACAATCGAAAGTAAACTCCGAGATATTAGGAATTATGAAGGAATGCATAATACTGTTTTTTTTCTATTCTCTGAACCACAGCAATTGCACAAATGGATAGACAGTGCTCCTGTTGGTACTGTCCTTCTTCCCCATCTCTGTAGAGATGTCTCTGAAGCCCCTCTCACCCAGAAGAGAATTCTTGGATGATTACTCCACAGGGTGTCACCCACCAGGCATCCAGGAGCAGTGTCAACAGTGATTTCAACACACAAGTACTGGGGAAATCTAAGTTTTATCTCCTTTTGTTTTAAAAAAAAATAGCAGGTAACTTTTAGTAAAAATGCAGACCTCTAAGAAATCAATGAAGATTCACCTCACAACTGTTATATTTACTTCTTGTACTGTCCTGGCTATATTGAGACTATCTTTAAGATTATAGGAAGGATCATACTAGTTTGCCCCTCACGAAGGCGAATGTGACCCTTTCAGTATACAGAAAACAAGATACTCAGAAATCACCTTGGTGCAGATAATAAATAAGAAGGGCCTTGTGGGTACCATCTAGATCATATGAAGCTCATGAAATTAAGCTATAATTCTTTATGCCAGACCCCCTCTCTCTCCAGTGTTCTACATAAGAGATCATCTCAGAAGAAGGGATTAGCCCTTGGCATACTCCTTTGTTTATACCTATAATAGGGTGTGGCACCACCCTTCTACAGGCTGTTTAGGGATTTTTTGTTCACAGGACCCTCCCTGTACACAGATAGGATTACTTTGGTGTATATAAGCTAACTGACTTGAGGCCCTTTCTCATTTTTCTTCTCCTTCTTTTGGGTAGGACTTCTCTCGGGTGAGATCCACTCTTTGGTGGGAGACTTGGTCTCTCTTGTATGGTCTAAGTTCTGACCAGAGCTAGAGTTCTTTCATTATATTGGATTGCAGTGGTATAGTTTTTGTACTATTAAAAGCCTTTTTGGAACTGTGTTGGACTCGTGAGTTTTCATCCGTTCCCCGGTGGCCTCGGAGGTAGAAGAGAACTTCTGTCCTGATAGTGTTGGGGACTCCGGAGGCTCCCGACAAATCGGGAGACTCTCCAAGTTTTTTTGTCTTTTTCAATAATACTAGGTTGGCTTTTTTTTTTTAAACCATAAACTTTTATTATCATGAAAATGCAAATCAAAGCTACAATGAGATATCAATCTCACACTTGTGAGAAAGGCTAGTAAAACAGTTTTGGTAAGGAGGCAGAGAAAAGGGAATCCTCATGCATTGATGGTGGGAATAAAAATGGTGCAAGCTCTATGGAAAACTATACAGAATTCCTCAAAAAATGGAAAATAGAGGTGCCATTACAGCTTCACTCTAGCCATGGACCAGACAAGTACCTAGAAATCTCCGAAATTACCAATAAACTGCAGTCATAATACCGGTCCACCCTGCAAAAGGCCACACAAATTATAAAAAAATTGTATGAGTACAGTCTCTACTCTGTAAGAACAAAGCAGTAATTTCAATATATTTTTAGACCACATTTAGCAAGTTAGCTCTAACAAGCAATATAAATTAGATTATTCAGGATAGGTCCAAACAGTAGTTGCGAAAACCTGGGATAATGATGATCCAAATTCGCACAATAACCCAGGAAAAGCTTATGACTATCAACACTATCACTGTTTATACATTGCAATAATCAACATATACGTTAGTACTGGTCAACAAGCAGGCATGGGAATGGGGGAGGGTAGGAAAGGAAGGTGTTTGGTGGGTACACACAGGTGATGGGCTTGGTGTTGAATGATGAATGTTTGTAACAAATGAACTATGAACAACTTTGTACTTTGTAAATCACAGTGTTTAAATAAAGGGGAAATAATAGAAAATAGAGCTACCATTTAATCCAGCTATTCTAATTCTGGGTATTGATGGGAAAATATGAAATAATTAATTGAACAACTCCCCCTTCTATGCACAATGTTTATTGCAGAGTTATTTATAATGCTGAATAAATGGAAATAATTTAAGTTCTTGTCAACAGGTTGGTTAAAGGATTGTGTGTATGTGTGTACACATAATGGAATGCTATTCAGTTATAAAGAGATGAAAGTTTGCCACATGGAATAAAATGGGATGAGTGAGGATTATATCAAGTGAAATAAATGAAAGAAGAAAGACAAATACTGGATGATTTTACCTATGTGGGCAATATCAAGAGACAACACAAAAGAATGGACCGTCACAACAATATGCTAGCAGACATCTACCAGAAAACTAAGGTCCAGACAAGAGGATGGAGTGAGGGAGGAAGAGAGGGATGTCTCTAATGGATGGTGGTGGGTGCTGTTTTCAACAAAAAACAAGAACAACTAATTAATTGGGAAGAATGCCAGGAAGCAAAAAGATTTCAAGAAAAGAATTAGGTTGCTGAAATTAACCTAACCTTTGTATTTTTTTTTCACATCCAATGTATGCTTTTTATTTTTTTTTATTTTTTTTTTAACATTTTATTATACCACCGTGAGATATACAATTACAACGTTGTTCACGCTTGGGGGTTTCGGTCACACAGTGTTCCAGCACCCGCCCTCCACCAGTGCCCCTCAGCCACCACCCATGTCCCCAATTCCCTCCCCCCTCCCACATCCCGCCTAAATGGCAGGTTCTTTATCTCCTCTCCTCTCCCTCTCTCTCTCCTCCCTCTCCCACACATTGTGGGTTGCACTACGATACACTTAGAAGCCATCATTTGCATTTTTTGTCTGTCTTTAATGCTCAGTTCTATGTTAGCATCAGAACTTTAGACATTTATTCACTCATGTTCCTTTCTCTATCTAAACCAACCTCTGACTCCCACACGCTTGTGGTAATTTCCACTTTTGGTAAGATCACCTAGTATATTTATGCCATGCAAATAAATGCAGTCATTCTATGTCTCTCCCTTTCCTTCTGACTAATTTCACTCAACATGATTCTTTCCATATCCATCCATTTATAGCAAAATTTCATAACTTCATTTTTTCTGACAGCTGCATAGTATTCCATTGTGTAGATGTACCACAGTTTCTTTATCCAGTCATCAGTTCTCGGGCATACTGGTTGTTTCCAGGTTTTGGCTATTGTGAACAGTGCTGCTATGAAAATAAAAGTGCGGATTCAGTTTCCGCTGTGCGTTTTGGCTTTCCAGGGTATATTCCCAGGAGGCGGTATGGCTGGGTCAAAGGGGAGCTCAATTTCTAGTCTTTGGAGGAATGTCCATATTGTTTTCCAGAAAGGTTGTACAAGTCGACATTCCCACCAACAGTGTATGAGAGTCCCCTTTTCCCCACATCCACGCCAGCACTTGTTGCTTTTACCCTTTTGGATATGGGCCATTCTCTGTGGTGTGAGGTGATATCTCATTGTTGTTTTGATTTGCATCTCTCTGATGATTAGTGATGATGAGCATTTTTTCATATGCCTTTTGGCCATTCGGATTTCTTCCTTGTCAAAGTTTCTGTTCATCTCCTCTCCCCATTTTCTAATGGGGTTGGCTGTTTTTTTCTTATATAGCTATACCAGTGCCTGATATATCCTGGATATTAACCCCTTATCAGATGGGTATTGGGTGAATATTCTTTCCCATTCCATCGACTGTCTTTCTATCTTGGTCACTGTTTCTTTCGAGGTGCAGAAGCTCTTCAGTTTCATGTAGTCCCATATATTTATATTTTCTTCTAGTTGCTTTGTTAATGGTGCTTCACCTTTGAAGATGTCTTTAGCATCGATGTCGTGGAGGGTTTTTCCTATATTTTCTTCAACATACTTTATGGATTCAGGTCTGACATTGAGATCTTTAATCCATTTTGAACTGATTTTTGTGCAAGGTGTTAGACACAGGTCCAAATTCATTTTTTTACATGTAGCTGTCCAGTTTTCCCAGCACCACTTGTTGAAGAGGCTTTCCTTACTCCAGTTTGGACTCTTTGCACCTTTATCAAAGATTAACTGATCATGTCTTTGAGGGTGGGTGTCAGGATACTCAACTCTATTCTATAGGTCCACCGGTCTGTTTTTATTCCAGTACCACGCTGTTTTAATTACTGCTGCTTTGTAGTACAGTTTGAGGTTGGGAAAGGTGATGCCTCCCATCTTCTTCTTCCCAAGGATTGCTTTAGCTATCCGTGGGGGCTTATTATTCCATATGAATTTCAGAAGTGTTTGGTCAATTTCTTTAAAGAATGTCATGGGAATCCTTATAGGAACCGCATTGAATCTGTACAAAGCTCTAGGGAGTATTACCATCTTAACAATGTTAATTCTCCCCATCCATGAGCAGGGAATGTGTTTCCATTTCCTCGTATCCTCTTTTATTTCTTGAAGCAGTGTCTTGTAGTTCTCTTTGTATAGATCCTTTACACACTTGGTTAAGCTGATTCCTAGGTATTTGATTTTTGCACCCAGATAGGCAAGGAAGAAATCAAGCTATCATTATTTGCAGATGACATGATATTATACCTAGAGAACCCTAAACTCTCGACCCAAAAACTCTTAGAAACAATAGATAGGTATAGTAGAGTGGCAGGGTACAAAATCAATACCCAAAAGTCGGTGGCTTTCCTATACACAAATAACGAAAGAGAAGAAAGGGATACTAGGTTGGCTTTTAACGAAGCTGAGATCCCTGCCATCCCCCCAGGACCTTCCTCTTTCTCCAGAATTAGTTCCAGAGTGAGGTGGAAAGAACAATCCTCAGGGTATAGCCAGTAACAAGCCCTGGGCAAAACAGACGTTGTTTACCCCCACTCACCCCCAAAAAAAAAGTTAAGCACTGCCTTTTCTCACGGATTTTAATATTATTTTTAAGTGACTTTTAAGAAAATTAAATGTGGACCAATAGAATAGCAAAAGCAAAGAAAACGCAAGCATTTTCAGTACAGCTTCAGTTGATCATACTTCCTAAATGAGTGCAGGACAGCATTAGCTCCTCATTTTTGGAAACAAGTGAACTTATAGGAATATGCATTTTCCCCTTGATTTTAATGGAGTAAATCAATGAGTTTAGTGAATGCAAATAGCATCTCTCTTTGAATTGGTGCAAGTCAAGATTTGGAGATATCTCACAAGCACAATTTATAAAATGCATAAAAAAATTTATAAAATGCATAAAAGGCCACTGGTGCAGCAAAGGAAGTCCTCTTCTTTTTTTGGGAAACTGATTTCTCATTGGTTTTCACAGGAATTTCAATAGAAAGTTTTAGGCAAGAAAGAAGGGAGCCTCAGTTTTGTAGCCAAAGTATAAAACTTTTGATCTTTACACTAGAATTCCTTTAAATTTATTTTTCTTCGCAAATTTCTCTGGCTATCGTTTCTAATACTATATTGAGTAAAATAACAATGAAGCATTATCATTTTATTGTTTATCTTAGTATAAAATATTTTATTTAATCACAATTGAGTTTGCCATATGGGGCCTTTATTATATTGAGAGAAATAGGTAATTGTCGGGGGAACGCCGCCGGGGTCGGGGTCCCCAACAGTGTCAGGACTGAGCTTCTCTTCTACCTCCGAGGACGCCGGGAGAACAGATGAAGACTCACGAGTCCGGTGCAGTTCCAAAAAGTGACCTTTAATAGTACAAAGCTCTTCCACAGCACTCCAATATAATGAACAAACTCTAGCTCTGGTCTAAACTTAGACCATACAAAAGAGCCTAAGTCTCCCACCAAAAAGAGAGGATCTCACCCGAGCTGAGTCCTACCCAGAAGGAGCAAAAGGCCAAAGAGCAAAAGGCCAAAAGCCAAAAGCCAAAAGCCAAAGCCAAAAGCCTCAGGAGCCAAAAGCTGAAGGCTGAGGAACCAAAAGGCAAAAGGTGAAGGGGCCTCAAGTCAGCCCCTTATATACACCAAAGTAATCCAACCGGGAGGGGCATGTCAACAAAGAACTCTAAACAGAGTGTAGTGCCAACCCTTATTGCAGGTATAAACAAAGGTTATGCCAAGGACTAAGGAGATTATCTCTTATGTAAAACACTGGAGAGAGAGAGAGAGGGCTGATATAGAGTAATACATCTTAACTTCACCAGCTTCATGTAATCTAGATGGTACCCACAAGGTCCTTCTTATTATTATCTGCACCAGGGTGATTCTGAGTATCTTGTTCTCTTGTACTGAAAGGGTCACTCTCGCCTGCTTAGAGCAAACTAGTATGATCCTTCCTATAGTCTTCCTATAGTCTCAACGTAGCCCGGGTGTTAGTCTCCTGGTAAATTCTAACTGTCCCACGTTGGGTGCAGTGGGTATAAAGAGGAGCTGTGCCCAATCTAGAAAACATAGAAGTCTTAGTAGATGTATAAGTCAGAAGTTATTCAATCAAGGTGACTTCTGTAACTGCCACACCCTCTAGCAGTGTTTACATAGAAGAGAAGTCTCATTAGAATGAACCTTGACTTAAGTAGATTAAGCTGGGAGTTTCTTTTTAATTTTATTTTCAAATTTCACTTAGTTAAAGTACCATGGTTACATAGCACAATAAGTAATACACAGCTGCAAGGAGTGATGAAATTATGCAATTTGATGCACCATGGATGGAACTAAAAATTAAAATGCATGATGTTTTTATTTCTTGAGGGTTTTATTTTTAAGATGGCTGTTGAACTTTGTCAAGGTATTTATTTGCATTTATATATCATTGTATACTATTTATCTTTCCATTGCTGATATGGATTAATGCTTGTATTGATTTTCAAATGTTGAATCTTCGTGCACTACTGGTTGTTGGAGGACAGATTTAGCTAATCTGGGAGCTTTGTTGTTTTGCCCACACCCAGCTTAATCTTATTTAAGTCAAGGTTCATTCTAATGAGACCTCTCTTCTATGTAAACACTGCTAAAGGGTGTGGCAGTTACAGAAGTCACCTTGATTGAATAACTTCTGACTTATACATCTACTAAGACTTCTATGTTTTCTAGATTGGGCACAGCTCCTCTTTATACCCACTGCACCCAACGTGGGACAGTTAGAATTTACCAGGAGACTAACACCCGGGCTACGTTGAGACTATAGGAAGACTATAGGAAGGATCATACTAGTTTGCTCTAAGCAGGCGAGAGTGACCCTTTCAGTACAAGAGAACAAGATACTCAGAATCACCCTGGTGCAGATAATAATAAGAAGGATCTTGTGGGTACCATCTAGATTACATGAAGCTCATGAAGTTAAGATGTATTACTTTATATCAGCCCTCTCTCTCTCCAGTGTTTTTCATAAGAGATAATCTCCTTAGTCCTTGGCATAACCTTTGTTTATACCTGCAACAAGGTGTGGCACTACACTCTGTTTAGGGCTCTTTGTTGACATGACAACCTCCTGATTGGATTACTTTGGTGTATATAAGGGGCTGACTTGAGGCCCCTTCACCTTTTGCCTTTTGGTTCCTCAGCCTTCAGCTTTTTGGCTCCCTGCGGCTTTTGGCTTTTGGCTTTTGGCCTTTTGCTCTTTGGCCTTTTGCTCCTTCTGGGTAGGACTCAGCTCGGGTGAGATCCCTCTCTCTCTTTGGTGGGAGACTTAGGCTCTTTTGTATGGTCTAAGTTCGGACCAGAGCCAAAGTTTGTTCATTATATTGGAGTGCTGTGGAAGAGCTTTTGTACTATTAAAAGCCATTTTTGGAACTGCACCGGACTCGTGAGCTTTCATCTGTTCTCCCGGCGTCCTTGAAGGTAGAAGAGAACCTCAGTCCTGACACTGTCGGGGGACCCCGGCGCCATTCCCGACAACTGGTAAAATATCACTTAGTCATGGCGTACTAAATACATTGAAAATATCTATGGAAATAAAAATAAAATAATTTATTACAAAAATAGAAAAATCAATGCTAGAATAAAATAAATTACAATCCAATTCTCACAAGTTTCTATTTAGGAGTCAGCAAAATAGTAGAGTGGGTAGGTCATTTGCCATGCCTATGATAATCTGAGTTTGATGCCTGGTCTCCCATATGGTTTGCTGAGCCAAACAAGGTGACACCTGAATGAATAGCCAGGAGTATGTCCTGAGTACCGGCCGACCTGGATTGAAAACCAACAAAAGAAAAAATAACAAAAGTCAACAAAAGTTTCTATATATATATTATATGTAATATATAAATATATCACATTAAAAGTATGTAGTAGAAAGTCTATTAAATATACATAGTTCTCATATGTGCAGTTATAAAAATATTTATTCACTCTTTAAAAAGAACTTCAATATTATTGAAACTACTTCAAAGTTGTGTGCTATGAATATAATAACTAAGTGCATCTGAACTTTGTGTCTCTTTCTTTTCATTAAAGTTCTAATGGGACCCTCATCCAGAAATTAATTTCTTGAAAAACTCAGGTATGCATATTTGGTGAATGAAATCTCAAGGCTTTCATGGTGTTGGAATGGGCTACATCCCCCATCTCCCTGTATTTCCTAGAGCCCAGCAGTCATGCCCATGAACCTTTTCTGGGGACAAGTAAACTCTTTCACTGGCCATGATTCAGAGACTCATAAATAAACCTTAAAAGATTTCAACAAGTTGGAGAGATTCTTCTGGACCCACACAAGGCTGAGTTTTCTTGGGCACCCTGGGGGGGGATGCAGGCACCCACCCGAACTGCAGAAGGCTTCCCACTCCACAATTGCCACCATGGTCTGGGCTGGACTCCACTGCTCAGGACCAGCCTATTCCAGAAATTAATCTGTTGAAAAGTTCAAATATGCAGATTTTGTGACTGAAATTTTGGGATATCACAGAGGCAGAAATGGACTACTTTCCCCCATCTTCCTGTACTTCTGGAAGCCCTAGAGTCATGTGCTAGCCCCAATGCTCCCACACAGTTAAAAACTGAATTCCAGCTGTATCACCAGAAAAAATATTTTGAATTCCTGGGGTGCGTGGCCACATGTGCAGCCACTCAACATGTCAAATTCTACAATACTAATAAAGCAATAGTAGCACATGAAATTGGATGGGATGTAATTTAGAGGGCAACCAATCTCTATTAACAAAAAATAAACACAAAAGGTTTAAGTTGTAACAGCATTTTACTAATCTCTTATCCAAGGAATTAATGACTCCATAGTGAGATACAGCAATATTCACTAATATTCTTCTAGGAAACATATTTTGATCATATTTAGCAAATTATTTATAATAAGCAATACAAAATAAATTATTTTTTCCCAAATTTTATTACACCATCTTAGACATACAATTGAAAGATGCTCATGTAGAGTTTTGGTTCTACAGTGTTCTAACACCCATCCCTCCACCCAAACCCATCTCCCATTATCAATGTCCCCACCTCCCTCCCCCTCCCACACCTCAACTACTTGGCGGGTTCTGTATGTCTTTTCCCTCCTCTCTATCTCTCCCTCCCGCCAAACTTTCCTGCACATCGTGGAATGCAATGGATTAAAGGACATTACTGTTTCCACTATTTTGATGGACCACGCGGCATAAGCGGCCACGCACCTGGGCTCGAACTGGTTTTGCTCTGTTAATCTGGTCGTGTTAATCTGGTCGTGAGGTAGTATCCCAGCGTCCAGACAGTGAAGGTGGTGGCTAGTGTGGTGGGCGAGTCTCTTCTGGCTGCTTCTGGGACTCCCAGAGGTGATGGGCCCACTCCCAAAACCCATCTGTCCTCTCGGGAGCCCCATGGTCAGCTTAGCCAGGGAAAAGCAGAGTTGCAGCTTCCCCAGGCGCCTCCGAAGCCCGCATGCTATGGCTGGTTGCCCCAGGGCAGCTCCTGGGTGGGGCCACCAGGCTCAACAAAATGGAGGGGGAAATAAATTATTGAGGGCCTGTATGGGGATGATTTAAGGGTTAGTTGGGAAAATTTGAGATAATGGTATTGGGAAGGGAAGGTGCAAAGATGAGGGATTGCTGCTGGAATATTGAATGTCTGTGACCATCATGAAATTTCTTTTTAATTTTTATTTTAAAAAATATTAATAATTGAAAGTTCTGATTAGACCTCTAATTTTAACTGATCAAGCAGAGAAATTTCTGTCTGGCAAAAATTGTCAGTACTGTAAAGAGAATCTCAAATAATATCTTTTTTTTCACCATTGACATACTGAGAAACATGAACTACCAATGTTTTTATACATTATGCAGGTTTGTGAATAATGATTTTATGTTTATATTCATAGTGCTTATGCTTAATTTATTTGTTTAATTGTCAATTTATGTTTAATTTCAATTTATGTTTAATTTCCATTTATGTTTAATTTCCAATCCCATTGGAAAACCAGCAAGACAGTTCTACTGTTCAAGAAGGGAGACATCCACAACATTGGCAACTATCACCCCATCTGCCTGTTGTCTGTCATCTACAAGCTGTTCACTCATGTCATCCTAAACACAATTGGCAGAACATTAGATGAAGGGCAATCATGTGACCAAGCTGGCTTCCGAAAAGGATTCAGCACAATTGACCATATCCATACTGTAACCAAGCTCAATGAAGTTTGTAGGGAGTTCAAGATGCCACTCTGTCTCACGTTCATTGATTTAAAAAAGCCTTTGATTCTGTGGAGACTGAAGCGGTCATCAAAGCCCTAGCCAAACAGGGTGTTCAAACCCAATACATCAAAATCCTTCATAAGCTGTATTACGGATTCACCGCCAGGATCTCACCATTCTACAAAGAAGTGATCATCAGTGTCAAAAGAGGGGGTTCGGCAGGGTGATACCATTTCACCAAAACTCTTCAGCACCACCCTTGAGAACATCATGCGACAATTAGAAGGGAAGGAATGGGAGTGATGACATCATTCTAATAACACCAAACATTAGCCAAGTGGCACAAATGCTGGCTAACTTAGACTGAGAATATGGAAAGATAGGTCTACAGCTGAAACTCAACAAGACTATGTTCATGAAAAATGAACTAATTCGAGAGGCCCCATTCACTCTCAATGGAACAAACATCTCTGAAAGCAGCAGTTATGTGTACCTAGGTCGAGAAGTCAACCTGATCTGAGCTGCGCAGGAGGAAGAGAGCAGCATGGAATGCCTTCAAAAGCATTGAAAAAATAGCTAAAAAAAGACAACGAACCTCCAGCTCTGGACACATCTCTTCAACTCCACCATTCTCCCTGCATTAACATATGCCTCAGAGACCTGTGCCCTATGAAAGCAGGATGAGAATGCTATTTGGGTCTCCCAGAGAAGAATCGAAAGAGTTATGATTGGAATATCACACCTCACTCAAGTGAAAGAAGGAATCTGGGGCTCCAACCTCCATTTCTGTTCCAGAGTCAGGGGTGCTGTCTAATTTGCCAAGGCATCGAAAATCAGATGGGCTGGGGCCAGAGCGATAGCCCAGCGGGTAGGGCGTTTGCCTTGCACGTGGCCGCCCATGCCAGCTCAGGTTCGATCCCTGGCATCCCATATGGTCCCCGGAGAACCGCCAGGAGTAATTCCTGAGTGCAGAGCCAGGAGTAACCCCTGAGTGTCGCCGGGTGTGACCCAAAAAAAGAAAAAAAAAGAAAATCAGATGGGCTAGACATGTAATGCGATTTCGAGACAACCACTGGACCAGAGCCATTACCGACTGGATCCCACTGGATGTCAAAAGATCACGTGGCTGCCCACCTACAAGATGGTCAGACTTCTTCTTCAAGATCCTGAACAAACGGTTTGAGGCTCTTCGTTTTCCTGAAGCAACCAGATGCCATTTGGGCTACACTGGCACGTGATAGGGTCAAATGGAAATATTACTGGTGCCTGCTCGAGCAAATCGACAAATAATGTGATGTCAAGTGATCAAGTGATCGAGTGATGTTTAATATTCACTGTATGTCAATTAACAGTTTGTCAGGGAATGCCTCTCCTGAGCTGGGATGCAACTGTGTTTCCTAACAATACTGGGGAGCAGTACAGGATCCCCTTTTGCACCAAAGATTGGTGGACAGAAGATAAAGACTTGTAAATCGAGCAAAGTTCCAAAAGGCTTTTACTCACAGAAGTTCTGGCATTGCAATCGAAGGATAGGAAACCCCGAACTTTCAGTTCCTAGCAGGATCCAGAGCATGTGCTTGGTAAACAGACCAGAGAACAGGAAAAACCCTCCACGACATTGAAGCTAAAGACATCTTCAAAAGTGAAACACAATTAACAAAGCAACTAGAATAAAACATAAACATATGGGACTACATGAAACTAAAGAGCTGCACCTCAAAAGAAACAGTGACTAAGATACAAAGGCAGTCCACAGAATGGGAAAGAATATTCACCCAATACCCATCTGATAAGGGGTTAATATCCAGGATATATCAGACACTGGTACAGCTATATAAGAAGAAAACAGCCAACCCCATAAAAAAAATGGGGAGAAGAGATGAACAGAAACTTTGACAAGGAAGAAATTTGAATGGCCAAAAGGCATATGAAAAAAAATGCTCATCATCACTAATCATCAGAGAGATGCAAATCAAAACAACAATGAGATATCACCTCACACCACAGAGAATGGGCCATATCCAAAAGGGTAAAAGCAACAAGTGCTGGCGTGGATGTGGGGAAAAGGGGACTCTCATACATTGTTGGTGGGAATGTCGACTTGTACAACCTTTCTGGAAAACAATATGAACATTCCTCCAAAGACTAGAAATTGAGCTCCCTTTTGACCCAGCCATACCACTCCTGGGAATATACCCTGGGAAGCCAAAAACACACAGCGGAAACACAATCTGCACTTTTATTTTCATAGCAGCACTATTCACAATAGCCAGAACCTGGAAACAACCACTATGCCTGAGAACTGATGACTGGATAAAGAAACTGTGGTACATCTACACAATGGAATACTATGCAGCTGTTAGGAAAAATGAAGTTATGAAATTTGCCTATAAATGGAGGGACATGGAAAGGATCATGTTGAGTGAAATTAGTCAGAAGGAAGGAGAGAGACATAGAATGACTACATTTATTTACATGACATAAATATATCAGGCGGTCTTATCAAAAGTGGAAATTACCATAAACGTGAAGGAGTCAGAGGTTAGGTAAGACAGAGAAGGGAATATGTGTGAATAAATGTCGAAAGGGCTGATACCAACATAGAACTGAGCATTAAATATAGGCAAAAAAATGCACATGATGGATTCCAAGTGTATGTAGTGCAACCCACAATGTGTAGGAGAAGGAAGGGAGAGAGAGGGAGAAAGAAAAGAGATAAAGAACCTGCCATTTAGGCAGGCTAAGGGAGGGGGAGGGAATTGGGGACATTGGTGGTGGGATATGGGCACTGGTGGAGGGTGGGTGCTGAAGCACTATGTGACCGAAACCTCCAAACATGAACACCGTTGTAATTGTATATCTCACGGTGGTATAATAAAGTATTTAATTTAAAAAATTATGGAATTAATCCAATTCGGCACACACTCCCATTGTATCTGCTCCTGAGATTCCCTAATGGCAGGAAGAAGCTCTCAACATATGCTAAATGCAGCCTAAGTCTAGAGCACAATAGGATGTGCCACCCAACAACTGTTAATATTCACTTCCACATCATATTTATGCACGCATTTTTATGGAAAATTAAGTATTCATAAGCAGTTTATCTTATCTCTGCTCAGCATGAATTTCCTCATCATTTTTCCAAAGATTGTATTATTATTTGTGCTCTTCAGATTTGTTTTAGGACATGTAACTTACATTATTTCTTGCCAATAAGTCCCTTTTTTTTCTATAAACCTGTGTGAATTTTGGATCACAGTAAGACAACTTAAAACATATGTTACTCCTTCTGCTAATTCATCTTAAGAATAATTAATGCAAAGAATTTTAATATAAGCATTTTTATTAATTAGAGTATCACTGTATCACTGTATCACTGTCTTCCCGTTCATCATCGATTTGCTCGAGTGGGCACCAGTAACATCTCCATATGTCCTGTCTCATGCTAGTAGAGCCCAAGGGCATCTGTTTGCTCCAGGAACATAAAGAGCCTCAAACCATTCCATCAGGATATGGGAATGAGGTATATAATTGTTACTGGTATTTGGCATATCAAATACGACACGGGTTGCTTGCCAGGCTCTGCCGTCCGGGTAGCATATTCTTGTAGTCACCTCTGATCTCCAGCATTTATTGATGAACTGTGCTGCCGCTTTTGGCCACTGGAGTGGGACTGTATTTAAAGACATAATATACATAGAGTTAGAAGTTATTATAGAAATAATGGGGCCAGAGCGATAGCCCAGCGGGTAGGGCGTTTGCCTTGCATGGGCCGGCCGGCCAGTGACGGCCCGGGTTCGATCCCGGCATCCCATATGGTCCCGAGCACCGCCAGGAGTAATTCCTGAGTGCAGAGCCAGGAGAAACCCCTGAGCATTGCCGGGTGTGACCCAAAAAGCAAAAAAAAAAAGAAGTTATTATAGAAATAAATAAAATTTATTTGTAGGCGTAAGCCTCATTCGTCATGAGAAACCATTCATTTCAAATGGAGGGGACTTGAAGCAGGAGGGAGATTGTTTACAGTGGCTACAATGTACTATAGTGAAAAAGCAGACTATAGGGAAGAGATTGTTGTCACTCACAGACCATTAATAATCAGGAAGTAATGGACCTCCATGAAACCATAATAGCTAAGTGAATGAGGACACTGCATTCCTGGAGTTTCAGATACTACATTTTTTCATTGTGATCTAGATGCTTGGACTCCACTAAAGCAGTTAAGACTGTCTTTTTGAATTCTGAGCTCCCAAACTTCTCTGTGGCTTTCAGTTGTTTATAGCCACTGTAGCTAATTAAATTAATTACCATAAATAGAATAAAAAAAGATTATTTTTTACTATCAATTTCTGTCCCTTTTGCCAGAGTTCTCAGAAGATTATAAAAAAGGAGGTTATAATTGTTAGAACAAGTCAACTGAAGTATGAACTATTTTAAGACAGAGAAGATGCCAACCCTCAGAAATGAGCCTCTGTGACAGATGTTATAATCTGGTCAATATTGTGCCATGAAAATCCCATGGCAAGAAAATGATTATAATAGTTACAAAGATGCAAATAGTCTCTCAATTTGCTCATACCATTTTTATATACCAGTGGTGCATGAGATAATTTATATTTGTCATTTTCCCTCTCCTAATTTCTCTCCACACCATATTCTCCAATTCCACCCAAGTTGCTAAAACTCCATACTTCTATTTTTTTTGTTTGTCTACATGGTATTTCACTGTGTATCTGTACAAAAATATCTGTATCTGATCATAACTTGTTGAACATTTGTGTTTCTTCTGTATTATTGGTATTATACTAAGAGTTGCAATAGACATATGTGTATACATATTTTCTAATTAATGTTTTGTGTTTGGGTGTAGATACCTAGTAGTAGGATAATTGAGTCAAATGGAAGTACAAAACTTATTTTCTCAGAAATATCCACATTAATTTCCATAGAGGTTGGATCAGGTGAGATTCCAATGACCACTGATTGACATTTATATTTTTTGCTAGAATCTTGCTAATGAATACTGATTTACGTATATTTCTATGTCTAGCTATGTCATTCTCACAGGAATGAGGTGATGCTTCAGTAGTTTTGATTGGCTTTTCTCTAAAGAGTGCTTTTTAATATGCTTGTTGACCTCCCTTATGACTTGTTTATGGAGTGTCTATAGTTCCTTTCTTTCCATTTTTTGATGGTGTTGTTGACATTTTAGTTACTGAGTTTTATATATAATTTGTCAGTGTCTGTTGTTATGTTGTTATTTTTATTTTTTAATTTTATTAAAAAGCCATAATTTACACTTATACATAGTTGAATTTAGAAATACATTACTGCAGCACCAATACCACCACCTGTGACAGCCCAAAGTTTGGGTAAAGAAAAATTGTCGGGGAGCTGCTGGGGTCCCCAACAGTACCAGGACAAAAGTTCTCTTCTACCTCTGAGGACACCAAAAAAAGGATGAAAACTCATGAGTCTGACGCAGTTCCAAAAAGGTTTTTAATATTACAAAAGGTTTACCACAGCAATCCAACTTAATGGAAGATCTTACCTCTGGTAGAACTTAGACCATACACGAGGGCCCAAGTCTCCTACCAAAGAGAATCCCACCAAAGAAGAGTTCTACCAAAGAGGGTCCTACAAGAAAGGAGTCCCACCAAAGAGAGGCTCTCACCCTAGAGAGATCCCTATCAAAAAAGGGCCGAGTACCTCAAGTCAGTTCCCTCATATACACCAAAGTAATCCTAACTTCCTGCCCCTTGAGGTGTTGCAGATGTGGCTGAGGTGCCCGGCTGCGCTGGCAGGTGGCAGACAGGAGACAGGATTGTCTATACCCAGGGCTTCTGCCCCTTGGGTCCTGGATGGTTGATGGTCTGACATAGAAAAAGACTGGGCCCCCTGGGATGAACCCAGAGCCACAGCAGAGCCTGGCAAGCTACCCGTGGAGTATTTGATATGCCAAAACAGTAACAATAATGGACCTCATTTCCAATGAATGGAGACATAACTGGTACCCGTTTGAGAAAATTGATGAACAACAGGAAGACATGTGACATGTGACATGTGACAATCCTAACTTCAGGGAGGGTCTTCTAAACAAAGAACCCTAAACAACTTCTAGATAGTAGAAGAGTGTAGAAGGGTGGTGCCGCACCCTATTATAGGTATAAACAAAGGATTACAAAAGGACTAATTCCTTCTTCCAAAACGATCTCTTATGTAAAACACTGAGAGAGAGAGGAGGCTTGTATAAAATAATACATCTTAATTTCATGGGTTTCATGTAATCTAGATGGTATCCACAAGGTCCTTCTTATTATCTGAACCAGGGTGATTCTGAGTATCTAGTTCTCTGTATACTGAAAGATTCACACTCACCTGCTTGAGGGCAAACTAGTATGATCCTTCCTATAATCTTAAACATTAGTCTCAATGAGCCAGGGTGGTAATCTCCTGGTAAATTCTAACTGTCCCACTCTGGGTCCAGTGGGTATAAAGAGGAACTACGCCCAAATTAGGAAACATGGAAGTTTTATAATATGTCAGAAGTTGCTCATTCAGAGTCAAGGTGACTTCTGTAACTGCCATACTCTCCATCAATTTTTACATAGAAGAAAGATCTCATTAGTATGAACCCCGGCATAAGAACATGCAAATAGATTAAGCTGTGAGTGGATAAAACAGCAAAGCTCCCAAGCTACCTAGGCCTTTAATCCAACAAAAAATTATCTACAGGTTTAGTAATCTGATTTGGGGTGATTTGGGGCAACACCCAATGGTGTCAAGGATTTATTCCTGATTCTGCACTCATAAATTTCCCCTTTTAGGCTCTTTCCCATGACCTGAAGGAATGATTTGAGGCTCTTCATGTTCCTGGAGCAAGCAGAGGCCCTTAGGCTTTACTAGCATCTGATCAGAGACAAATGGAGATGTTACTGGTGCCTGCTCGAGCAAATCAAAGAACAATGGGAAGACACGTGATACAAGGCTTAGGGAACAGTATGGCATGTGAGGATGGACCAGGGGTAGCCACATGAAGCACAAGCACCCCTACGAGCTCTACTATTTCTCCTGGTTCCAAGATTTTGAACTTACAGATTTTGATTTGCAGATTTTGATTTACAGATTTTTAAATGTTATTCATTTATCTGAAGTACTGTGTGTGAATATATCCCCAGTGAATATATTCACAGTTCCAGAAGGCTGAAGCGAAACGTTGGACATGGGAATCTCCTGGCAGACAGTTCCACAATGAAATTGACCACATCATCTTCAATCGACGGTTTTGTCTGACTGATGTAGCTGTCGTCCCCAAATTCCAAACAGGATCAGACCACCGTCTCCTTTGTGCAAAATTCTACTTCCCGCAATGGGGAGAAAAGGCTGCAAAGTTTAAGAAGAGAAATCCCAGAACGACCACCAACTGGGAACTCTTTGGAACCATTGCAGCAACATGGGAAGATACCGTCATTGACCGACATAGATGAAGAATACAACCGACTGGTTCAGCACCTCCATGATTGTGCAAAGAATGCTGAGAGAGAGAAAGACACAAAAAGGACGCCTGTTTCAGACAGGCTCATTCACCAACGTGGCAAGGAGCGAGCCTCAGGAGACCAAATGCTAATGTCCAAGCTTGCTAAATGGTGCAGAGAAGCAATAAAAGAAGACCTCAAAGACAGAAGAGCAGAAATACTGGAAGATGCAGCAGAAGCCGGGAAAAGCATTCGCACTGCCCGCCTGTCCTTTGCCAACTATAAGACCAAGATGACTGCCCTCCGAACCCCTGATGGATCTATCACATCTTCCAGAAAGGCAATGGAGAAGATTATCCAGGACTTCTACTCAAATCTCTTTGATAGCCACATCCACCTGCCCACATACCAAATTCCACAGGATGGATATGTCATTCCCAACGTTCTCCCTTCTGGAATCCGACATGCCATCTCGTCGGTAAAGAAGGGAACAGCACCAGGCCCAGACAAAGTCAGACCCGAACACCTGAAGAATCTGTCATCGGTACTCATCAATACACTAGCTCGGCTCTTCACACGCTACCTGTCTGAATGCAAGGTGCCCTCCCAATGGAAAACCAGCAGGACAGTTCTACTGTTCAAGAAGGGAGACATTCACGACATCGGGCAACTATCGCCCCATATGCCTGTTGTCCGTCATCTACAAGCTGTTTACAAGAGTCATCCTGAACAGGATTAGCAGAACACTAGATGAAGTACAAAACCATGTGAGCAAGCAGGCTTCCAGAAAGGATTCAGTACAATCGACCATATCCACACAGTAACCAAGCTCATTGAGGTTTGTAGGGAGTACAAGATGCCGCTCTGTCTCACGTCCATTGATTAACAGAAAGCCTTTGATTCTGTTGAGAATGAAGTGGTCATCGAAGCCCTAGCCAAACAGGGTGTTCAAACCCAATACATCAAGATCCTTCGTGAGCTGTATTACTGATTCACCACCAGGATCTCACCATTCTACAAAGAAGTGATCATTAATGTGAAAAGAGGGGGTTTGACAGGGTGATACCATTTCACCAAAACTCTTCAGCACCACCCTCGAAAACATCATGCAACAATTAGAATGGGAAGGAATGGGAGCGAAGATACATGGTAGGCAACTACACCACCTCCGCTTCGCTGTTGACATCGTTCTAATAACACCAAACATTAGCCAAGCGGCACAAATGCTGGCTGGCTTCGACCGAGAATGTGGAAATATAGGTCTACAGCTGAATCTAAAGAAAACTATGTTTATGAAGAATGAACTAGTTCCAGAGGCCCCATTCACTCTCAATGGCACAAACATCTCTGAATGCAGCAGTTATGTGTACCTAGGTAGAGAAATGAACATGATGAACGACCTAAAACCTGAGCTGCGCAGGAGGAAGAGAGTGGCATAGAATGCCTTCAAAGGCATCGAAGAAATAGCTAAAAGGACAAAGAAACTCCAGCTCCGGGCACATCTCTTTGATGACTCCACCGTTCTCCCTGCATGCCTCAGAGACCTGGGCCCTATGAAAGCAAGATGAGAATGCTATTCGGGTCTCCCAGAGAGGCATCGAAAGAGCTATGCTTGGAATATCACGCCTCACTCAAGTGAGAGAAGGAATCCGGAGTTCTGACCTCCGTCGCTATTCCAGAATCAGGGACGCTGTCTCGTTTGCCAAGGCATCAAAAATCAGTTGGGCTGGACATGTAATGCGATTTGGAGACAACCGCTGGACTAGAGCCGTTACCGACTGGATCCCAAGGGATGTCAAAAGATCACGTTGTCGCCCAACTACAAGATGGTCAGTCTTCCTTGTAAAGACCCTGAAGGAACAGTTTGAGGCTCTTCATATTCCTGAATCAACCAGATGCCGTTGGGCTACATTGACACTTGATAGGGTCCAATGGAAATGTTACTGGCGCCCGCTTGAGCAAATTGATAAATAACAGGATTCAAGTGATCAAGTGATATCCCCAGACTGTTTATTTTAGCTTTCATTTTTTTAACATCCACAAAATTTTCAACTTCAGGTAGTGTGACTTGCTTATTTTTATTTTTTTATATCTTTGCCAGTAGCATCAAGTAATTGGAAATATCATTGATATCCAGACCCAGATAGTTCTATGTTTCATCAACATATTTTACACTTTCTGGTCTAATATCTAGCTTTTTGATCCACTTTGACTTACCTCTTAAGCCAGGTGTGAGATAAGAATCCAGTTTTACCTTTTTTTTAATGGTTTATCCAATTTCCTAACATTTATTTAAGAGACTTTTCTTGATCTATTCAGGCACCTAACTCCTCCATCATAAACTGCCTATATATTTGAGGATTTAACATGGTGCTTTCTGTTCTTTTCCGTTCATCTGTCATACTATGTTACTCACAATGCAATTTTTGTTGTGTAACTCAGGTGAGTGAGCTTTGGTTGTGTTGTTAAATGATCCTTGTAATTTTTTATATTTGTATATAGTCATTGTCTTGGAAATAAATTAAAAGTTTCTTAAAATATCAATGCTACATTAGGTACATAAGCTATAAGTGGACAAATAAAAGTTAATCAGTAATCTATTAAATAGAAGTTAGGAGAAATAGTCTAAATATAAAACTCAATTATAATCTAAACAATGGGACTATGAAATTTAGTGTTTATTAGGAAAAGATGTACAGAACACTATCCATTTGGTCAAAGTTTTCTGGGTTTTGTTTTCTTGTTTTGTACTACACCAGGTGGTTTTTAAGACTTACCTCTGGCTCTGTACTCAGACTATGCCTGGTGGACACATATGCGATGCTGGGACTTGAGCTCAGGTCAACCATGGTAAAGGCAAGCACACTATCTGCTGTAATATCTCTTTAGCCTCATGAAATTAATCTTTAAGGTAAAGACATCTGAATATACATAAAATTAAACATATATATAATATTTTAAGTGAACATACACATATTAACTAAAATTAAATGAGCTTAAATACTAATATAGTTCATAAATGTGATTTTTTTTGATGAGGATTTTTTTTTTTTTTTTTGCTTTTTGGGTCACACCCGGCAATGTTCAGGAGTTACTCCTGGCTCTCCACTCAGGATTTACTCCTGGCAGTGCTCGGGGGACTATATGGGATGTCGGGGATCAAACCTGGGTTGGTTACATGCAAGACAAACACCGTACCTTCTGTGCTGTCACTCTAACCCCTATGATGAGGATTTTTTAAGCTTGTTTAAGATGAATAATTAATATTTTAACGATAAAAATACATGAGAAAAACAAAAAGAAGTCTGTGATCTTTTTTAAAATCTGTTTTCATCATTTTTTAATATTTTATCATACCACCATAAGATATACAATTACAAGTTGTTCGTGCCTGAGTCATACAGTGCTCTAGCACGCATCTCTTCACCTGTGCCCATTTCCTGCCACCAATGTCCCCACTTCTCTCCTCCTTCCCCCAGTCTGCCTCTATGGCAGTTTCTTTATCTCTTTTCTCTCTTTCTCTCTCTATCTCTCTCTTCTCTCTCTCTCTTTTCTCACTTCCCTTTCTTACACATTGTGGATTGTAATACATACATTTAGAGGTTATCATGTGTATGTTTTTGCCTACATTTAATGCTCAGTTCTCAGATGGTATTATCATTTTCAACGATTATCAGCACACTGTTCCTTTCTCTGTCTTACCTAGCCTCTGACTCCCACACATTTGTGGTATACCAAGTTTTGAGATATAACACGGGTGCCTGCGTGCCATGGGAATCAGGCTGTGTCCAGCTGTGGAGTCCAGACCTTGAAGTCCAGAAGATGACTGTGGTTGTGTTGCGCTGAGGTTCTCTGACTTCTGGGAGTCTGGCAGGGGACAGGCCAGGGAGAAAAATCTGTCCCCACCCTAAGACGCCCATTAGTCTAGCACGGTTGTGGGGGAGGGCCTGGGTGGAGGGGGCAGACAGAGACTCTGCCCTGTAACTGAATATCTGGTGTCCGGCCTTTGTGTAGGGGCCGAGGTGGGGGGTGGCCCCAGCACAGACTCTCCAAAAAATCTGGTTGGTGTAGTCTCCGAGTCCCCCCATGTCTGGCTTGAATTCAGCTTCTCTCTTGGGTCGAGCTGTGTCCAGCTGTGGAGTCCGACCAGAGGATGATTGTGGTTGTGTTACACGAGGTTCTCTGACCTCTGGGAGCCTGGCAGGGGACAGGCCAGGGAGCAAAACCTGTCCCCACCCCAAGACGCCCATTAGTCTTGTCTGTGAACTTCTTAACCCTCTCAAGTTCTCCTCTTTGTAGTCTCAGAAGGGAATTGAAAAGAAAACCATCAACCACTACCCAAGTGTGTATTTCAAAATGAGGGATGACATCACTCTACCATTTCTCATTGTACTGCTAAATGACCACTCTCTACTTATTTGTCTGAATGGGAACTGAGTATCAGTTGAAGCTTGTTTCATCCTTGACAGAAGCCAAACGGTAAATTTTGAAGTTATTATGCTTATGATCTATTATTTAAATTAAAAGATATTTTACAGTGGCCAGAGAGATAGTATAGCAGGGAGAACCTTTCTATCCACCCTTATGGTCACCCAAGCACCGCCAAGTCTGATTGCTGAGTGTAGAGTCAGGAATAATCCCTGAGAATTGCTGGGTTTGACCCAAAAAAAAAAAATAGTTCTTTATATATTTTTCTATCATTTAGAGTTCTAAATTTTTCACAGATATATTATAACTTATTAAGAGAAACATATTTAAAACATTTTGATTTTTTGTGAAACATTATTTATAACATTATATATGCTTTAGGTATATATCTTATCTCAACACCTGTATGTGTTATTTTGTATCATTCATCACCATGTAATATACCCCTTTACATAATTTTTCTTACTTGCTATCTCACCTCTTTTCTTATAATTTATTTCTTCACATAAAAATAAGAATTTTTTAAGGATTTTGTTTGCTCACTTGTTTCTATTATTTTAATTATCTTTCATTTCAATTTTTATGAAACCACCACGAGATACAAAGATAGAAAGTTGTTCATGAATGGGTTTTGATCATACAATGATCTAGCACCTTTGCTTCAGCAGTGTACCAATGTCGCACCATCAAGCTCCCCAATTTCCTTCCCTCCTTCCACTTAGAACTTCTTATTAGCTATCTTTAATTTTGGGCATTATGGTTTCCAGTAAAACTACTGAAAGGGTGTCATATATATCCCTTGACTTAGTTTCAGCATTTAATTCTTGTCTAGAGTGATCATTTACAGCTATCATTGTCATAGTGGTCCCTCCCCTATCCCACTGCCCTCTCTCCACCAAGGTTCTAATCATGCACCAGTAGAAAAGATATTATTTAAAATGTTTAATTACTTAAAATAATATTTTCTAATATTGAAAATAATTATTCTGCATTAAAGTTTTTGCTCAGTTAACATTCATGTACAAATATATGTATTATAATTATAATTTTAAGCCTCTTTAAAATAAATGTGGGGATATCTGTAACTGAAGGACCAACATCACTCTACCACTGTCAAATTGGTTCTATTCTCTTGCCTCACTTCTCCTAGGCTGCTATAGTAACATCAGTTCTTTATATGTTTTATGGAGACCAAAGTATTTTTCGACAACATGGAAGCTTATGCCTTCCAGATGGAAAGGTCAATGAGTGAATAATGCTCAAATTGTAGGCTATATCACTGCATTCTAAATTTTCCTACTACAGTAATCAGAAAACTGTGTCCTCAGACTAAGTTACATGCTTAGGTACCATATCTATGCTGTTACTGTGTGATATTGTTTCCTTTAATTTGCTCATTTGTTTCATTTTGTTTTAATTGTGTCTTTCATTCCTATTTTATCTGCCACTGGTGATAGAATCAGAAAAAAAGTGTATGTTTGTATAATGCAGGGTGTCCTATATTTATCTAAAATTTATGACAAAGTTACAAGTTTATTTTCAGTTCTCTGTGCTTTATTACTTAAGATTTTGGGTTTATGTACCTAGACTGACATCAGACTTATGCTTTGGAATTATTAGGAAAACAATGTATTAGAAAGTCAAAATTTTCCTTGAAATATCCCTGCATTTCAACTACTTCAACACTTAAGCTTTCATCATAGAAATCTATTATCTTGGTAAGATATTATAGTATTTATCTCACGATGGTATAATAAAAATATTAAATTAGAACAATAGAAAAAAATTAAATGGTGCGAAATTTTAATCTCTGTAATAAAATGATAAACTATTACAGATTATAATAACGAAAGCCATATGGGAGCCAGAGAGCTAGTTCAATGCACTGAGAGATGGTCTGTATGCTAGAAAGCTTAGCTCAGTCTCTATCACATGGCTCCCTTGCCACTGGACTCAGAGGTGGGAGTAGCACTAGAGCTTCACCAAGTGTGTAGACTGTCATAAAATAATAAAATAAGGGGCGGGAGTGATAGTACTGCAGGTAAGGCTTTTGCTTGCCAGCAGCCTACCTGGTTTCAATCCCCAGAATTCCATATGGTCCCCCTGAGCACCCCCAGGAATAATTCCTAAATGCAGAGCCAGGAGTATCCTGGGTTTGACTCAAAAAAGTTAAAGAAAAAATGAAAACATAAATAAAAGATAAATAAAGTAGAATAAAGCCCATATGTTTTTTGTTTCTACTGATATTTATTTTTTATTTTATAAATATTTTAAAATTATACTTTGAATCACCTTTATATAACCACTGCCAGACTAGACTGAATGTGGGTCTCATAGAGTGTAGCCAAGCTTTATTTGACTATAATTTATCTTCAGTATTTAACACATAAGAAAATTATGAGCCAAAAAGCAAAATAACAGTGAATTTAGTGAGTATTTCAAAACTCCTTTTTATTGAGCTTTGGTCTCTGCATATGTTTTTCCATGAAAATTGATTGCCACTTTTTAATATTTTAAAAAAGCAACAACAAAAAGTAAATTATTGTCTTTTCAAAGACAAGACAGGCTACATAAAGACAAGACATTCTACAACTTTTCACTGTCAAAACAAATAATATGGGGAAACAAAGGAAGAAGTTGTAAAATATGTATATAAGAAACAAAACATGATTTTCTATAAGGAACACAAACACAAAGGCACACACATATAAAAAGATGTGTCTTTATATAGTACCCTATATATACATATATTATATAAGTAAGAGATATATACATAAATCTTAGTGCAGTATTTGTACCAGACTATTCATTTATTCCTTAATATTTATTCATATATATTAGGGGGTAAAGATGGAAATTGGAGAAATGGTGGTGGGAAATGCACACTAGCAAAAGTGACTGGTGTTGGAATATTACATTACTGAATACAATCATAAACAATTTGGTTTATGATTGTGGATCTCACTATGATTCATTTAAAAATTAAATTTTAAAATATATGTTTATGATATAAAAAAAACTAGCCACACAAACTTGACTACTTAGGTCTGTATCTAATATCATAAGTCTATCTAATATCACAATTTTTACCTGATATCATAAGATATTCTTATATCAATATATCATAATTAGATATCATAATATCCTAGAGAAGAATAGCAGAGCCTCCCTGCATCAGGTAGGGAATTTGCCTACCATGAGGCCAACCCAGGTCACTGGCAACCCATGGTTTTTCTGAGCATTGCTAGTAATAATTGCAGTCGAGTCAAGAGTCAGGAATAGCTCCTCAACACTGCCCAGAGTGACCCAAAAACAATAACAAAGACAAGTATAGCATCACTTCTTGCACATATTTTTCACATAATAACTTTTTAATGTTCTATCACATTCATACTTTATCTCATTTGATCCTTACCATACTGCAATATAGTATTATTCTTACCCTCATTTTATTTTTAAAGTGAACAGAGGAATGGTGTCTATTAAAAAGGTGAATGCAGAGCCTCAGTCCACTCTCAGATAATTCTAAATGTTAAAATCCTGCTCTACCTTTGATTTACGTGTGTGATTACCCCAACCATGTGTTTCGGCTTATTTGCTTGGAAGGTAAAGATAGCTCAAGTATTTTACATTAAACTTGTTTAATTTATATGTAAAATTAAATCATTTAGTTTTTATTACTGTTTTATTTATATTGAAGTAAAATGTTTCTGATGGTATTAATATTAATTCATTTGCTGTTCAAAGTCACCACATCTCTATCATGACTAAAGAACTTTAAGATCTTCTACCACTGTTCTTCTGTTACTATGTAACTTCTAATCTATGACCTCTAACCGGAAGACCATAGGTATTAACCCAATATTTGATAATAATTATCCTTTATAACACCCTCTCCAATATGTATTTGGGACCTCATTATGCTCCAATCCTAAATAAGATTAATTGAATTCTGGCTTATATATCAAAATTTCTCTGTTTTTAGTAAACATATTTTCTGATATTGTTTCCATATTTTTTGGTAGACCTCCATATCATTATGATTTCAACTGATCTTGAAAGCAGCAATATTATCAAAATTGAAAATCCTTAAAGATTTTTATAGAATTAACAGCCATGAGATACAAAATTGTTCCTGATTAAATTTCAGTTATACAATGTTCCTTTACATGACCTATCACCATTGCATACTTCCCACTACCAATGTTCCTCAGTTTCCTTTCTGAACCCTATACATCCTGTCTCTATAGCAGGATGGTTTTTTTAATTCTCTTTATTCTCTTTTTTTGTTTTCTTTTTAGGAACTGTAGTTTGCAGCACTATTACTGAAAGGATGCCATTCATATCACTCTATCTCATTTCAGTATCCTTATTTTGTCCAGAGTTATTATTTCCCACTATCACTGAGGTTGAAAATAATATTATTTTATTTTGGGGTCATACACACCAGTACTCATGAATTACCTCTGACTCTGCACTCAAGAATTACTTCTGGAGTCCTAGGGGGAATATTGGGATGCCAGATTTTGAAGCTGGGTCCTTTGTATGGAACAAGCATCCTACCCATTTTACTATCACTCTAACCCTGAATCTGAAATTTGTTTGACCTAACATTATTATTTCTTAGTTTTCTGGCCAATTTGATAAATCACTGGAGTTTATAAAATCCAAATTAACTGTCCAATGGTCTTTGCTAATAAAAATTAGGGGCCAGAGCGATAGCCCAGCGGGTAGGGCATTTGCCTTGCACGTGGCCAGCCTGTGCCCGCCCAGGTTTGATCCCCGGCATCCCATATGGTCCCCCGAGCACACCTGGAAGTGATTCCTGAATACAGAGCCAGGAGTAACCCTGAGCATTGCCGGGTGTGAACCAAAAAGCAAAAAAATAAATAAATAAATCATATTGGTCTGGAAGTACATATAGTTCACATAAAAAGTACAAAGCAGGGGCCGGGGTGATAGTCCAGCAGTCAGGCCGTTTTCCTTGCACATGGCTGGCCAATGCCGGCCCGGGTTCGATCTCCAGTATTCCATATGTCCCCCGAGCACCGCCAGGAATAATTTCTGAGTGCAGAGCCAAGAGAAACCCCTGAGCATTGTCGGGTGTGACCCAAAAAGGAAAAAAAAGTACAAAGCAATAAATATTCTGAGCATTCATATTATTTAAATTAGATACTAACCCCAAATTTTTTCATTGAATTATAGATCAACACTCATGAACAACACCAGCCGGATATTAAACTACACTGAATGGTCAGATTTTTGTCCTATTGGGATTCTTCACTCAATCAAATCACCCAGCTCTTCTTTGTATAGTTATTTTTGTGGTTTTCCTGCTGGCTTTGTCTGGAACAGCATTTTGATCCTTCTGATCCACTGTAATGTCCAGTCTCCATACTCCAATGTATGTTTTAATCAGTCAGTTGTCTCTTATGGATCTCATGTATATTTCAGTCACTGTGCCCAAGATGCTCATGGACCAAGTCATAGGTGTAAATACAATTTCAGCTCCTGAATGTGGGATTCAGATGTTCTTATATCTGACATTAGCAGGTTCAGAATTTTTCCTTCTTGCTGTCATGGCCTATGATCGCTATGTGGCCATCTGCCATCCACTCCATTATTTTGTTCTCATGAACCATAAAATGTGTTTCCTTTTAGTGTCTGGTTGCTGGATTCTGGGATTGGTGGATGGGTTCATGCTCACACCTGTCACCATGACTTTTCCATTCTGCAGGTCCCGGAGATCCATCACTTCTTCTGTGAGGTCCCTGCTCTATTGAAGCTCTCTTGTGCAGACACATCCCTCATTGAGACACTTATGTACATATGCTGTATCCTTATGCTTGTTATACCTGTAACAGCCATTTCAAGCTCTTATTATTTAATCCTTCTCACCATCTACAGGATGAAGTCAGAAGAAGGACAGAAGAAGGCCTTTGCCACTTGTTCTTCTCACATTACTGTGGTCATTATTTTCTATGGGGCTACTGTGTACACATACATGCTTCCCAGCTCCTACCACACACCTGAGAAAGACATGGTAGCCTCTGTGTTTTACACTATGCTAACACCTGTTCTAAACCCATTAATATATAGTTTTAGGAACAAGGATGTCACAGCAGCTCTGAAAAAATTGTTGAATGTGTGATTTCTTATGCAGTAAAGTATATAAGATATTTTATTATTAAGTAATGTGTTTCTTCCTTTTACTAATGAGAATTTTGAATTTTTCCCATATTATTCCTCAGATTATCATGTATAAGATACTGTCCTATATTTTGATCAAACTTCTATTTTTGTTTATGGGCCACACTACGTGTGCTAGAATTACTCTTATATCCACACTTAAGAAAATTCCAGGCAGTGCTCATGGGACCATTATAGGTGCCAGGAATAGAATCCTACCTACCATATACTCTCTCCACCCACCATTCATACTAGTTTTAGAAAGTTCTTCCTTTTATTGTAAAACTGCATACTTTCATTGTATTCCAAAGAATTTTAAAAATGTATTTTGCATTGGTGTTACCTGTTGGAAGTTGATAATTATACCTTAATTGGGCAGAATATCCATACTGGCAACAATCAGATGATAAGCTATTTAAATGAAAAATGATAGAAGATTTGAATGTTAGTAAATATCAAGATAAAGCAGTTTATTTATAATAATAATATAGCACTTGATAAAATATTTTAACTGCTATTAATATACATGATTTTTTCCTGAAAATTTCAAAATGTAGTCAAATTTGGTTATCTTCCTTAAGGAACTTATGTATTCACTTATGCCATTTTTTTAAATAAATTTTCAAAGAAAATAGAACAAAGAAGAAGATTGTAATTTCTGTGGAACTAAAGAGGGTCTATAAAGCTAAAGCCATTTTGGAGAGAAGAGAATAAATGACTAAATGCCAAGTTCAATGGAATCAACAATATGGCAGTAAAAAACAACAATAATATGATAGGCTACAAAATGACTCAAAGACTCAAATAAGAACCAGCATTCTATGCATGCCACATCTACCAATAAGTTTGTAAATCACAGCTCTTTAATCAATTTCAAATAGGTAAAAATAAAAAGGAAAGAGTTCAGAAGCAAATGAACTGTTACAGAAACATTTAGTCTATAACAATGATCTGAGAATATTCAGTAAAATAAATCACTGTATCACTGTCTGTCACTGTCATCCCGTTCATCATCGATTTGCTCTAGCGGGCCCCAGTAACATCTCCATATGTCCTGTCTCATGCTAGTAGAGCCCAAGGCATCTGCTTGCTCCAGGAACATAAAGAGCCTCAATCCATTCCGGAATGAGGTCTATAATTGTTACTGGTATTTGGCATATATATCAAATAAAACACGGGTAGCTTGCCAGGCACTGCCGTGCAGGTAGCATAGTCTTGTAGGCATCTCTAAGTCCAGCATTTATTGATGAACCGCACGGCCGCAGCGGCGCGAGCCGGGCGCTAATAGGCTGGTCTGCTGGGTGGAGGTCTGACGAGAGAGAAGTCCAGATATGGAAAATGGAGGCCCTCATGGAGTGGGGGTCGTCTGGCTTGTTGCGAGGCTCTGCTGGGATGGTGGGACAGGGCTAGAACCCACCATCCCTCCCTGGTGCCTCGTGAGCGGCTGGTCACAGAGAGAGCCAGTAGCAGCTCTGCCCCCATGTCTGCGAGTCTCTGGACCGGCATACCTGAGCCGGATTTAAGAAAGACTGCTGCAGGGTGGAACTTCGATGAGCCGGGCGCTGATAGGCTGGTCTGCTGGGTGGAGGTCTGACGAGAGAGAAGTCCAGATGTAGAAAATGGAGGCCCTCATGGAGTGGGGGGGTCGTCTGGCTTGTTGCGAGGCTCTGCTGGGATGATGGGCCAGGGCTAGAACCCACCATCCCTCCAGTAGCAGCTCTGCCCCATGTCTGCGAGTCTCAGTAAAATAAAACAGGTATAAATGATGTTGGGAAATTTGGATTACTGCCTACCTCCCATAAAAATGAGAATGGAATAATAAAAATATGTGTTTAAAGTTTAAAAAAATTCCCAAAATAAGACAGGTTTTGTTAAATATATGTACATTATGCTGAAAATCATTGAATACATAAAAAGAACAGATATACTTAGATGAAGAATTTTAAATTATATTTAATTAGAAATTCAACATCTGTCTTCTTTTGATTTAAAAAATAGGGTCACTTATAAGTTATATCATTCCAATTTATCTACCTTCTCTGACATACTTCATTCAACATGATATCTTCCAATTGCCTCAAATTGCATGATTTCGTGATTCCTTTGCTCCAAAGGTTCACTCACACGTGCAGGGGAGGGCCACGCTGGCCAGACTTGTAGTGGAGATTTGGGCTCCTCTGCCCTTTCCTCCACCTCCATGCCAGCTGCCCCAGAAGAGAGACCCACATCAGACCCACAGCTCGGTCGGCAGCCCCAGAAGAGATCCAGACCCATCCACTCCAGACCCACAGCTGTGCCGCTTGGCTCCACATGGAAGCAACCCATGGAGCTGACCTCCCAGTAAGGGGCTTGGCCAACCCCTGGCTGAGTCCAGCATTTCTCCAAGGGTTTACTCACACATGCGGGGGAGGCCATGCTGGCCAGACTTGGAGCAGAGATTTGGGCTCCTCCACCCTTTCTTCCACCTAATGCCAGCTGCCCCAGAAGAGAGACCCACACCAGACCCACAGCTCTGTTGGCGCCGTGGCAACAGAGCAGCTGCACGACATTCTTAGATAGTACTGATTTTAGGATCAGGTCCTTCCCAGGATCTGTCACATTTATACACTATATACAGTTCTAGGCAGGTTCTAACTGATACCTATCATCCCAGTAAGCCTAGTAAGAAGCGAGAGCATACCACACATCATAAGGTCATTCTCAACATCCAGACTCCATAGTTCCTCAGAGCTCCACCCAAGAGAAAACCTGATCTTTCCGCTTTAAGTTTCATCAGTAAATGCTTGAGATAAGAGCCTTCTACTGAGAGTATACCACCTACACGGCAGAACCTGGCAAACTACCTATGTTTTATTTGATATGCCAAAAATTAGTAACAATTATAGACCTCAATTCCATGACCTGAAGAATGGTTTGAGGCTCCTCCTGTCCCTGGAGCAAGCAGATGCCCTTGGGCTACACTTGCTTGTGACAGTACGTATGGAGATGTTACTGGTGCCTGCTTGAGCAAATAGATGAACAACGGGAAGACAGTGATACAGTGATACAGTACTCCATTGTGTATACATACCACATCTTCGCAATCCACTTATTGAGGTAATGAAATGGTTTAAAGAGGGAGGGAGGTGTCAGATCACCTTTGGGTGATCTGAATATAGGAAGAGAAGGAAAAGAGAGGATGGAAGGGGTATAATAGATGAGAAATAAAGGGGTGAAGATTCAAGGAATTTGTAGGTACATTGTCAGTGTTAAGGAATAATAGAGATAATAATCTAAACACATAGTTAACAGCACAGAATTATGAAATCCAAACTTTAACAACGGAACTTAAAAAGGTGTGTGTCAACAGGGCAGGCGGAGGGTGAGGTGGTGTATGGGTGGAAATCTGGAAACAATGATGACTGGAAGTAGGCACTGGAGTGGGAAGGAAACAATATTGTACGCCTAAAACTCAACAAGAATAACTTTGTAAATAATAATGATAAATAAAATAAAATGATAACTAAATACATAAATACATAGATAAATAAATAAATAAGCAAGTAAATAAATAAAACCTAGGGTAACTTACTCCTTTCATTATTAATAAAAATGCCAATTGAAATCTATTACAGCTCAAGACCGACCATGACTATGACTCCAGCAAGCTCACACATTGCAAAGTCAAAATCACAATATGCCGTCAGTTCTGCCTTCATAAATAGCCTGTTGAATTAAAGCTGCAATAGCTCACTGCATTCCTATCTTAACATTCTGTAATTGTTATTTAGAGAAAACAAAACTCAGAGTGGAAACTAGTTTCAGTGGCTACCTTTCCATCCCAGAATTTGAATACAACTTTCCAAAACAAAATGCCAAAAAATCTCTCCCTGTGCCCAGCTGCTCATGAGGCACCCGGGAGGGATGGCAGGTTCTAGCCCTGGCCCGCCACCCCAGCAGAGCCTCACAGCAAGCCAGACGACCCCCCCCACTCCATGAGGACCTCCATTTTCCACATCCGGACTTCCCCTCATCAGAACTCCACCCAACAGACCAGCCTATTACAGCCCGGCTCGGCGTGGCCATTGCCGCAGAGCGGTTCATCAATAAATGCTGGATTTTGAGATGACTACAAGAGTATGCTACCTACACGGCAGAACCTGGCAAGCTACCCGTGTCGTATTTGATATGCCAGATACCAGTAACAATTATAGACCTCATTCCCATGACCTGATGGAATGGTTTTGAGGCTCTTTATGTTCCTGGAGCAAGCTGGTGCCCTTGGGCTCTACTTGCATGAGACAGGTCATATAGAGATGTTACTGGTGCCCGCTAGAGCAAATCGATGACGAACGGGAAGACAGTGATACAGTGAAGAAAAATGAGCTGGAGCTTCACCTACCTACTATTATTTGTAGTACTTAGAACTACCGTCATAATGAGAATATCCAACTTTTGTCTTCCTTTACGTTTTAAATCAGTTGCTTATTTCTTTCATTGAAATTTTTTGTAAATTCCCTTTGAAATAAATAGAAAAACACTTGATGAACAGCAGTTTTCTCTATGTGAGTGTGATAGAGAATTACCACATAAGCATTGTATGTACATTTGGCACTAGAATTGTAGTGAAAATCTCCACTCTTCCTCCAATATCTTTATAACCACTGTCATTTGTTATTATATAAATCCATGGAAACTGAAAACATTCTTTCTAAATCTCCTGTTTCTGTAAGAAGAGAGTGCTGGAGATGAGCCACACCGCACTTTGTAGTACAATTATTGTGAGAAGCTTCAACTTCTATCTTTGTTGTTGTTATTGTTGTTGTTGTTGTTGTTGTTGTTGTTGTTGGTGGTGGTGGTGGTGGTGGTGGTGGTGGTGGTGTGAACTCTGGTCACTTGTTCCTCTCATTTAAATCCATCAAATCTTCCATTAAAATTAAAGGGAAAAGTTTTGTCAGAATACAATTTTGTTTTAGAGAGTTAGCTAGATTTAGTTAGAAAAAGTCAACTGTACTATGAATTTATGTAGTGCTTTGAACTAATCACATTTGTATTTAATCTCCAGCACCTGCCTTCCTCTGATTTAAAACTAGGGCCATTTGCTGCTTCCATTGATATTAATGGAAATACACTGTCCTCAAAATGCAATGTTCTCTGAGAGTGGGCTATAGTTGAGCAACCATATGCAATGTTAAGTACTTTGAGTTATGCCTCTAGGAAGAATCTCCAACTTCTACTCTCTTTTACTATGAAACTAGGACTCTTTGTTTATATCTTTGAAATCCATCAAAATCCCCATTTCTTATTGATATCAATAAGGAAATGCACTCACGTAAGAAAGCAATTTTCTGGGAGGAATAAAATTGAGTCTAGCTAATCAGGATGTATATGTAGTTCTTTGAACTGCACCTGAAGGAAAAAAACTCAAATATATGCCTTCTTTTGCTATCAAACTAAGTCATATTCCTGTCATTGAAATCTATTAAAATCATTAGGGAAGTTCTTTCTTTTTTCTAGAGAGTTGAGCTAGAGCTTAAACAAGAAACCTGTATATGCAGCTCCACATCTGACATCTTTAGCTATTAAATTGGGGCCAATGGCTTTGATGATATAAATCCTTTGAAATCTCTAAAAAATTAATATATAAATGCACTCTCATGAAAACATAGTTTTCACTTTGAAAGACTGAGCTAGAGCTTCTGCATATAGGTTTTATATGTAGCTCCTTGAACTGCAACTAGACAGAGGAGGCCTAACTTGTGTATTTTTTTTTTTTTTGCTATCCAATAGAGACCAATTGTTCAGATCATTCAAATCCATCAAAACCCCCCATTGAAATCACTGGTAAAAATACTTTCCAAGTAAATCAGGATTCTCTGAGAATGGAGAAGTTAAACCTTAGGCACATGGCATGAATATGCACCCTCCTTAAACTGTATGCCCCAGCAAAGAACAGCTATAACTTTTGCCTTTTTCACTATAAAATTAGGGTCATTTGTACTTATTCTTTTCTTTTTGGTCACACCTGGCAATGCTTAGGGGTTACTCCTGGATCTGCAGTAAGAAATTACTCCCTGGTGGTGCTCAGAGGACCATATGGGATGCCGAGGCTCGAACTCAGATCGGCTACGCAGAAGGCAAGTGCCCTGCAGCTGGACTATCACTCCGGCCTGGGTCATTTGTTCTTATCATTTAAATATTTCAACAGTCTCATTAACTTTAATGGTAATGCAGTTTTCAAAAAGGAGTGGGGTATAGCAAGAATAAGTAGCAATTTGAATTGCATCAGAAATGAGAAACTCCATATAGCCTTATTTTACTATAATATTAGGTCATTTGTTTCTACCTTTGAAGTCCTTTGGAAATTCCATTGAAATTAATGGAAAATTATTTCATGGAATATGAATTTCAAAATTGCATTTTTCTCTGTGGAGTGAGCTAATTGACGAGGTATGTCGCATGTATATACAGCTCATGGAACGGAACCAGGAGGGAGAAAACTCAACTTATGTCTTCTTTAGCTGTCCTTGAAAAAACTCACTGAACTAAGAAGGATCTAGCCCTTGGCTGCACTGTTGTTAGATGTGATATATTGAAAAGCACTTAATAGTGTAATATCAAGTTTTCCTTCCTTTACTCTAAAACTAGGGTGACTTTCTTCATTACTTCAACTCCAATAAAATTCCAGTGAAATCATTCACAAATGAATTTTCCTAAAAACTTGCTCTTGGGGCTGGAGCAATAGTCCCGCTGGTAGGGTGTTTGCATTGCACACAGTCAGCTCAGGTTCGATCCCTAGCATCTGATATGGTCCCCCAATCACTGCCAGGAGTAATTCCTGAGTGCAGATCCAGAAGTTATCTTTGAGCATCACTGGGTGTGACCAAAAAAAGCAAAAAAATAAAATACACTCTTTCCATAGAAAAATGAGTTACAACTTCACTGCATTATTTTAATATGTTGTGTGTTTGAACTGCACATTTTGTGTAAATATCCAACTGTCATCTTCTTTTCCAATGAAAATTAGGGTGAATTTTTTCTTTGATTAAGATCTTTTGAACTTCCTTTGAAATTAGTGAGGAAACACAGTATCCTGCAAGAAAACTTTGCACCAAGAAAGAATGAATTAATATTTCACTACTACACCAATATTATATTTAGGATGTTCAACTGAAACAGTTCAGTGGGAGGGAGTATGAGGACATTGGTGGTGGGAATGGGGCACTGCTGGAGGGAGGGTGCTGGAACACTGTATTACAGAGACCAAATTACGAACATCTTTGTAATTGTATATCTCACGGTAATATAATAAAAAAAATCAATGATATTTTAAAATAAATAAAATAAACAAAATAAAATAAAATGTAGCTTGTTAAACTGAACTCATAGTATGCATATTCAGGTTTTGTTTCCTTTTTCTGTAATTGTCAGTTTGCTTTTATTCGCCATTGAAATCTGAAATTTGAAATTGGTTCAGGAAATTATATAGAATAGCTGTGCAAAGAAGAACAAGCTCATTTTTTTAATTGAGAAAAATGCCTTTCTTTAAAATTGCATTTCTCATGGATTGTAATGAGAGGTTCAATGTATATCAGCAAAAGAAGAAAAGCCATCATAGTTTTATAGCTAGTTTTAAGACAGTTCTTGGAGAGTCTCACTATGGGACAGTTCAAGAAACTAAGTATAAAGGTTGTACAGAATAATTTAATTTCACTCTTTCTCACAGAAAACTGTATTGTTAGAAAGCTTGGCTTTCCATTGATTTCAATGTTAGCTTCTGTTGCAGGACCCTAAGGGCCGCTGCATCTGCTCTGGATTGCCTCCCGCAAATCACTCCGTAGACAAGGGGGTAGTCTAAATGTGGCAGTTTATCCGACCATGTATGCTGTACTAGCTGGTATAAATATTCTCCCATGCTATCACAATCATCGTGGGACTAGCTAGATCTTACCAGCATATTAGCCTGGCCACGTAAGGACACCTAAGTAATTAGACCAGAGAGAAATGCTGTTTGCTTCCAAACAAACAAGCATGGCTCCCTGATAAAATATAAAACTACAATGAAGTAGAGGAGACTTGTGAAGGCTTGGAGAAATATTTAACTGGCATTGGTGTTGATCTTTGGTACAGTGACATGCCATCTCAGAAACCCCCCTTCTCTACATTTCAAAGGCCTTCCCGGCTCAAAACATTAGCACAGTAAAGGCCCTAGGTGAGATGCAGGGAGGGATTACCTGAGGGCATTGGACCCTCCCTGCTTTCCATAACAATGGGAGGAAGGTCTGAGTTGCGGGGGGGGTATAAACTAGCCGGTTCCCCGCTCTCCCGGGTTTCTTCCGGTGGGATCTCGCCTTGTGAGCGTTTATTCCCTTGGAAGTTTTACACGTGGTGGTCGCCATCTTGGCCTACACGTGGCTGGGGTTCTAGCCTGGAATCCTAAGCATCGAGTTTTTCCTTTTGCTGATTTGTATGCCTGAACCTGTGATAAGTAAAGCCTTTTTAAAACCGCATCGGATTCCTGAGTATTCATCCATTCCTCACCGGCTTCGGAGGTAGAAGGGAACTCGCTTCCCGGCACTGTCGGGACCCCAGCGGAGCGCCCCGACAAGCTTCAATGAAAGAAACAAGTGAGATTAGTTTTACAGCAAAATAAGCCAAAACTTAAGAAATTCCACTAGAAGTTCAATTCAATATAGCGAAAGAAGCCAAGAAATCCCACCACAAGTTCAGTTCAACATACCATGTATGAGTCATGTAGTGAAGTGAAGCTTATTCGCCTACAAAGTCCTTTTTAAGGAAACGATTTTTCCTATGATTTCAATGAGTTTCAATAAATTTCAGTGGAAGAAAATAAGTATTCAATTTTAATATGAGAAAAAGGTAGAAATTCGAGTTTTTTTAACTATATGCATTGTGCAACTTACATATTAATAATGAACTGAAGTTTGAGCTCATATTACCTTAGAAAGACATGCACATTTAGAAGAGTGCATTTTCTCACTGATTTCAACGTGAGTTTCAATGAATTTCAATTAATGAAAAATTTACTCTAGTTTTATAACAAAATGAAAGAAAACTTGGAAATTCTTAATAGAGTGAAGTTTAACATGCCACATAAAATAGTTGGGCAGGAAACTTTAGGCAAAACTTTCCTAAGAAAATTTAGTTGGTAGAAAACTGTGTTTTTCCATTACTTTCAACAGTATTTCAATGAAATCTATTTTTATTGAAAACTTCCTAAGGCTTCCTGAAACAGAACTTTACTCCAGAAAAATTAGCTGACGCTTGTTTGCACTACTATTATACAATATTGTTGAACTGAACCTGAAGTGGGAATCCCCATATTTTTCTTCTTTAGCTATAAAACTAGAGTGGATTTTTAATTTAAAATCGATGGAAATAGTTGGGAAAATGCACTTTACTAGAACAGATCTGCCAAAAGCAAATTGGGTCCATCGGGTTCCTAGTCACATTCGGGGCCAATGAGAGTCCTCTCAGTCTGATAAACAAAGAATCACTAGCACAATCTATAAAATCCCAGACTTTGTTTCTACTCTCTCTCTCTCTCTCTCTCTCTCTCTCTCACACACACACACACACACACACACACACACCTTACTCCAACTTAACTCCACACCAACACATACCACTCTGACCCCTAAGTACTTAGAGACCAATCCTATACAGAGTTTGGGGGCAGGGCATTACCCCAGGTAAAAGGCTTTTTTCCCCCTAAAACAATAATGGAAAAGCCAGGCTTCCTCTTACCTGTGCAAAGTCTCTGGGGTGCTAAGCCCTTTGCTTCAGAGGGCTATTAAGACGCTATTTGGAGGATCATTGTCTCCTCTCTCCTTGGCTGGTAAACATTTATTTCAATATTTCTAGTCATTTTGTATAAGCACAGTAAGAGATATAGGTATTTATATGCACCCAAGATTAAGTTTGTTGGATAATCTTTCCTGGGAGATCACATCATATAACTCAGACTATGTGACCCTTACCAGATTGATCCTTTTTAATAACCTCAGGGTCCTATTTCCAAACTGAGACAACAGTCCTAAGTTCTCTCTCTGCCTGCAAGGCAATTCACAGCTTATCTTAGGTCAAAACAGAGCTATTGTGACCTTACTCTAAACTTTGGGCCAATGCAGGTTTTACTCTAAAGTTGTCCCATTTTGAAGCCAGGGAAAGCTCTTTTCTTGGTTCCATCCAGTCCCATGTAGGCACCCTCTATGGGGATGAGAGGAATTATATTCAATCTAAAAGGTAGTGAAGTTTATAGTTAGGAAATATGGCAGAAATCCAGGAGTAAATTATTCAGAGTTAATCAACTCACAAATTCACTGCCTAACTATCTTGATATTCCCATACATAATAAAATTCCTTAGCATAGTATATGCAAAAGGCTTATAAAAAAGAGAAACAATCCCTTATTAGCAATACAAAAAAGCCAGGTATAGCAAGTAGGGTGTGATCCAACAATGAACTATCTTTGGTGCACTGGTTTTGTATAAGCTATGCTTATTTCTTGTGGGAATTTCCAAATTTTTTCCTTATCTATAAAACTAGGGTGGCTTTTGTGTTTGATAAAATCCATTGAATATTCCATTTAAATTAATGGAAAAACACCCTTTTCTTAAAAGTTGCTTTTTCACCAAGAAAAAAAAGTGATATAGAGCTTACTGCAGTAGTGTTCTGTGCAATTGGTTGAACCAGACTTGTAGTGAAAATATGGAGTCTCTGCTCTTTTACCCTATAAAAATAAAGTCCCAATATCCTTTCATTAAATCCATTGAAATACCTTTTGAAGCCTATGGAGACATACCCTTTTAAAAAGGCCGTTTTGTCCAAGAAAGAATGAGCTAGAGCTTTCCTGTGCTATCATGGTATGTAAAATGTTGAATTGCACTTATGATAAGAATGTCCAATTTTTGCCTTCTTTTGTAAAAAAAAATAGGATCACGTTTTCCTTTAATTGAAATCCATTGAAGTGTCATTTAAAATCAATGGGGAGTAGCACTTAACAAAAAATGCAGTTCTTTCACGAATGAAATAGTCTTGTAGCACTACTATTATATGTAGTACAGTGACTTGAACAGAACTTACTGTCCTTGGTGACAATGTCCCCTGACACTTTTTAGGAGCAAAGTCATGCCCCAACAACTGATGGACAGAAGAATGGGCTGACCATTTGTTGACCAGTGATGATGAATTTATTGAAATCAAATAGTACTATTATTTGATTCAAATAATAGTACTACAATCCAAGTCAAGGCTGTGATACTTAAAATTATGGAGAGACAAATGATTCTGCAATTTCTGTTCGACAAGCCACAGCAATTACACATTATGGGTAGACAGAACCCCTTTTGGTACTATCCTTCCCCATCTCTGGAGAGGTGTCTCCAAAGCCCTCTTATCTGGAGGAGAATCCTTGGATGATTACTCAACATGGTGTCACCCACCAAGCAGTTCAGGAGCAGTGCCAACAGGAATTCCAATAAGAAGTACTGGGAAAGTACTGGGAAAGTCTGTTTCATCTCCTTTAGGTTTTTTTTAAAGGTCACTTTTAGTAACAAAACAGTCTTCTGAGAAATAGCTGAAGATTCACTTCACAACTGTTATATTTAGTTGTTGTACTGCACTAATCGGGAGAATCTACAAGTGTTGTCATCTTTTGCAATAAAACTAGGTTGGCTTCTTTTTTTTTTTTTTTACAAAATTGAGATCCCTGTCATCCCTTAGTACTCCTCATCCTTCCAGGATTAGGTCCTGAGTGAGGAAGAAAGAAAAAATCCCCGGAGGGCAGAACTCGTAGCAAGCCCTGGGTCCCACCAGGTGTTGCTACCCCTCCACCCCCAACAAAAAGTTAAACTGTTTTTCCCACTGAGTTTTATGGCACTTTTTTAAAATATTTCACTTGATCACTTGACTTCCCATTGATCATCGATTTGCTGAAGCAGGACCAGTAATATCACAATATGTTCTGTCACATGCTAGATAGCCCAAGGGCATCTGCCCGCTCCAGGAACATAAGGAGCCTCAAAACCATTCCATTAGTCATGGGAATGAGGTCTATAATTGTTACTGGGTATTTGGCATATCAAATACGACACGGGTAGCTTGCCAGGCTCTGCCGTGTGGGTGGGATACTCTAGTAGGATGAGCAGATTACTCAGGTCAACCCAAATCCCTAACTGTAGAGTCATTATAATTATTCTTTTGTCCTATATTCCTCAAAAGCAAGACTGTCCCATCACAATTCACCAAGACAGTCTTATGAACTGCAAAGCTGCAGAGATATTTAAAAAAATAAAAAAATGAGCCAATGGGATAGCAAAAGCAAATAAAATGTAAACATGGTCAGTGCACCTTCAGTCTCATTCTTCCTAAATGAGTGCAGAAAAACACCAATTCTCATTTTTGGAAACAATTGCATTTACAGGAATATGCGTTTCCTCCTTGATTTCATTGAGTAAATCAATGGAGCTAAATGAATGCAACTAGCATTCTCTCTCTAGTAGGTACAAGTCAAGATTTGGAATTTTTTCCTCATAAGCCCAGTTCATAAAAACACAGAAGACAGCTGGTACAGTGAAGGAAGTCATACCTTTTCTTTTAAGAAACTGTTTCATCATTAATTTCCACAGAAATTTCAACAAAAAATCTCAAGGCAAGAAAGAAGGTTATGTACTGTGGTTACTAACACAATAAAATACTACACAGCTGAAATGAATGATAAACACATGCAATTTGCTGCAACATGGATGGAACTAAAGTATATCATGTATATTTCCATTTTCTTGAGAGTTATATTTTTAAGATGAATGTTGAACCTTCTCAGAGTATGTGTTTAAATTTATTATTGTCTAATTTTTATCTTTCCATTGTTGGTATGGATTATTGTTTGTATTAATTTTCAAATGTTGCACTTCCAATAAAATATCACTTGATCTTGATATATTAAATACATTTTAAATATCCTCATGACTAAATATCATGATAATTTATTAGAAAAATAGAAAAATTAATACTAAAATTAAAGAAAATTTAAGTCCAGTTACTACAAGTTTCTATTTAAGGAGCCAATGAAATAGTAGAGAATAGGGAATTTAACATGCATTTAGCATCCTGAGTTTACTCCCTGGTAACCCAGAAGGTTTGCTGAATAAAACAGGGTGAACCCTGAGTGCAGAGCCATAAGCCCTGAGCACTAATAGGTGTGGCTCAAAAAACCCCAAAAGAAAATATTAAAAACAATTAATGTTTCTATTTATAATATATAAATATATTACATTATTAATGTAATGTAATATATTTATACATTTATAAATATATTACATTATTAATGTAATGTAATATATTTATACATTATAAATATTTTTTAATTTTTTTAAATATTTTCATATGGGATGCTGGAGATCGAACCTGGGCCTGCATGAGCCTGCCGCATGCAAGGCAAATGCCCTACCCACTGGACTATCACTCCGCCCCTGAAATGTACTCTTAACCTGTTTCCAGTTTCAGCTATTATTAATTGTAGTCATCATGATAATTGGGTTGCTATATTTAACTAAAAAATTTTAACATAGGTATAACTTTATGTCCACATCCAGTCTCCCTCTCGTCACAACTCCACCCAGCAGACCAGACTATCACAGCCTGGATGGCGGGCCCCATGGAGTAGGGGAGGGTCGTCTGGCTTGTTGTGAGGCTCTGCTGGGGTGGCAGGCCAGGGCTAGAACCCGCCATGCCTCCCAGGCGCCTCATGAGCAGCTGGGCACAGGGAGAGCAAGTAGCAGCTCTGCCCCCATGTCTGAGAGTCTCTGGTTCAGCATACCTAGGCCGGATTGAAAAAAAAAACTGCTGCAGGATGGCAGTCAATGATCCAGGCTGTGATAGTCTGGTCTGCTGGGTGGACTTGTGACGAGAGGGAAGTCCGGATGTGGAAAATGGCGGGCCCCATGGAGTAGGGGAGGGTGGTCTGGCTTGTTGTGGTTCATCAATAAATGCTTTATTTAGAGGTGACTACGACAGTATGCCACCAGCACGGCAAGCCTGGCAAGCTGCTTGTGTAGTATTTGATATGCCAAATACCAGTGACATTTATATTAGGTCATTCCCGTGACCTAATATAATGGTTTGAGGCTCTTAATGTTCCTGGAGCAAGCAGATGCCTTTGGATTCTACTAGCATGAGACAGGACATATGGAGATATTACTGGTGCCCGCTCTAGCAAATAGATGATTAATGGGAAGATAGTGATAGTGATAGAGATACATTATTAAATGTGTAGTAGAAAAAACCTCCATTCTCATCATCACTAATCATCAGAGAGATGCAAATCAAAACAACAATGAGATACCACTTTACACCACAGAGACTGGCACATATTCAAAAGACCAAGAACAACAAGTGCTGGCGTGGATGTGGGGAAAAGGGGACACTCATCCATTATTGGTGGGAATGCCGGCTGGTACAGCCTTTCTGGAAAACAATATGGACTTTCCTCCAAAAGACTAGAACTTGAACTCCCATTTGACCCAGCCATACCACTCCTGGGAATCTACTCTGGGAAACCAAAAATACGCAGCGGAAACACCATCCCTACTTTTATGTTCATAGCAGCATTATTCACAATAGCCAGAATCTGGAAGCAACCAGAGTGCCCGAAAATCGATGACTGGATAAAGAAGCTTTTGGTACATCTACACAATGGAATACTATGCAGCTGTTAGGAAAAATGAAGTTATAAAATTTGCCTATAAATGGATGGACATGGAGAAGATTATGTTAAGCGAAATTAGCCAGAAAGAGAGAGACAGATACAGAATGACTGCATTTATTTGCATGGCATAAATATATATGTACATATTATGATACCAATATCCAAGGTCAAGTAAAACATATATCAGGAGGTCTTGTCAAAGGTGGAAATTATCACAAACGTGTGGGAGTCAGAGTTTAGGTAAGACAGAAAATGGAACAGGGTGCTAATAATTGTCGAGGGTACTAATGCCAACCTAGAACTGAGCATTAAATAGAGGCAAAAAGTATTCACATGACAACCTTTTAATGCATGTTCTGTAATCCATAGTCTGGAAGGGAAGGAAAAGAGAAAGAGAGAGAAAGGGAAAGAAATAAAGAACCTGCCATGGAGCAGGGCTGGGGAAGGGGGAGGGAACCGGGGATGTTGTTGGTGGGAGATGGGCACTGGTGGAGGGACGGGTGCTGAAACACTGTATGACCAAAACCCAAACATGAACTTTTTAATTGTACAAAAAAAAAAAAGAAAGAAAAAACCTCCATTAAATATACATATTCATCAGACGATCGAGAATCAGGGACACTGCTTCATTTGCCAAGGCATCGAAAATCAGATGGGCTGGACATGTATTGCAACTTGGAGACAACCACTGACCTAGAGCCGTTACCGACTGGATCCCAAGGGACTTCAAAAGATCACATGGCCGCCCACCTACAAGATGGTCAGACTTCATTGTCAAGACCCTGAATGAACGGTTTGAGGCTCTTCGGATTCCTGGAGCAAGCAGATGCCATTGGGCTACACTGGCATGTGACAAATGGAAACATTACTGGTGCCCACTGGAGCAAATCAATGAATAACGGATGTCAAGTGAACAAGTGATCAAGAGATTCATCAGTTATGAGAAAGAATGTTTAGTCAATGTTTAAAAATAATTTCAATATTATTGAAAAAACACAGGCATGCGGGTTTTGTGACTGAAATCTCCACAATTTCATGGACTCGAACTGTGCTACCTTCCCCCAGCCCCAGCCCTCCATGTATTTTGAAAAGAAACCTGTTAGTCATGCCCACGAACCTGCTTTTGGCACCAAGTAAGCTCATTCTCCACCCATGATTCTGAGACCCATAAATAAATCTTAAAAGAGTTTAGATTGTAGATATTCCTTTGAACACATGGGTGAGTCGTCTGTAGCATCCCAGAGGGGTGCAGATGAGCCCAGGACTTGTCTGAACAGAGCCCCAACAGCCAAAAGCCTCCACACTACACATCACCACCATGCTCCTGGTCATACTCTACTGGTCAGGACTAGCCTGATCCAGAAATTAATCTGTTGGAAAATTCAGGTTTATGGGTTTTCTGACTGAAATCGCCACGTTTTCATGGAGTTTGGGAAGGGTTACTCCCCATCTCCCCTGTACTTCCGGAAGCCCTGGTAGTCATTTTGGGGTTGGTACTAACCCCAAATATATTCATGTACTAGCCCAAAATATAGTCATGATCTAGCCCCAAATATATTACATGTTCTAGCCCTAAATATATTACACTAACAAACATGCAGTAGAAAAAAAAACCAAATTATTGAGGAACCTTCTAAGGAGGCAGATGCTAGGGATGGTAGAGAAAATTGGAAATAATGGTAGTGGGAAAATGCAGTGGTGGTAGATTGCTGGTGGAATTTTTAAAAATTCAATATTATGCCACGACATCATGGCAAAAAAATAATTACAATGGTTACAAAAAACACATAAAAAAGTTCAGAAGAATTTTATTACAAGTTGTGTGAGTGAAGAATACTTCTATATTCTTGCCAGATTCATCCCAATTATTGGCCTTGCATCTTACTTTCATTTTTAACATCATTTATTAGTCAGCTTAAAGATTACAAATTCTGCAAATTTCTTTATACATATTTTGCTATAATCATGACCATCTCAAAAGAAAATCTCATTAAAAGCTATCTAACAATTCAAGGTTAGGAGTACAAATTTTATCTTCTTTTTTTCTTTTTTAGATCACACACCTGGCAATGATCATGGGTTAACTCCTGGCTCTTCGGCTCAGGAATTACTCCTGACGTGCTCAGGGGACCATATGGGATGCTGGGATTCAACCCAGGTCGGCCGCATGCAGGGCAAACGCCCTATCCACTGTGCTATCACTCCGGACCCAGGAATACAAAATTTAAACATTCCAGTTTTCACTATAAAGCTTGATTCGTTTCCCATAAATTAATGTCATATTTAATTTGTTCTTTTAAGGATTTTAATTGTAGTTTAGGTAATAGGGTTCTGATAGTGCTCAAGTTTATGATGTTAAGGCACATCACCATCACAAAAGTGCCCATGACCTTCTACCCCTATGCCAATGTTACCCCCTGATCCAAACTTCCTTCCCTCCCTCAAATATCCACATTCTTTGTTGCTTGACAGTTACAGTTTTTCTGTAACTGCCCTTAGCACCATTCATGTGCTCCAGACTCTCCATCTATGTTCCTATTTTTACTTTAGTCAGTGTATTAATTTCTCTGAACTTCTCCCCACAGATTTGATTCTCTCAGGAAGTATTCCAGGATGCAAAGTTTAGTATTAGTCAAATTGCTTATTATCAATAAATAAATCAACATATGACTTATTTATTGATATACCAGTGGTGCATGAGATAATCCTATATTTGTCCTTTTGCTTCTCTTAATTTCTCTAAATATGATATTCTCCAAATCCACCCAAGTTGCCACAAATTACTTGAATTTATTTTTTTGTGTGTGTATACATGGTATTTCACTGTGTATATCTCTTTATCTGATCATCTCTTGTTGAACTTTTGTGTTGCTTCCAATGTTTTTGGTATCATACTAAGAGCTGCAGTGGACATGGATCTGCATTCACTTTTTTAATTAATGTTTCATATTTGGGTATAAGTACTTAGTAGTAGGATAACTGAGTCAAATGGGGCTACAAATCTTATTTTCACCAAAATATCCATATTAATTTCCATAGAGGGTAGATCAGATGAGATTCTAATGACCAGTGATTGAGATTTCTTTTTTTGACAAATCATTGCCAACAGATATTGTATTATGTATATTTCTATATCTATATATGTCATTCTCTCAGGCATGAGGTGAAACATCTTCGTTGTTTTGATTGACTTTTCACTCGTGATTGCATCTTAATATGCTACTTGACCTCCATATGACTTCTTCATGGAGCGTCTATTCATTCCTTCTCTCCATTTTTTGATGAGTTATTGGCTTTCCAGTTACTGAGTTTTCTATATTATTTTATAGAAAGAGTCAGTTGTTATTTATTTTTTCTTTTTAAAACTTTTCTTAAAAAGGCCATGATTTACAGTATTCATAGTTGAATTTTGCATACAATTTAGGGCACAAATGCAACCACCAGTGCCAACCAAAGTTTGGGTAAAAGAAAATAATCGTTATTTATTTATTTATTTATTTATCTGTTTGGTTATTTATTTAGTTAGTTATAAATCATCCAATGGTTATAAAACATCCAATGGTTTTCAAGGTTTACACCTGTTTCTGTACTCAGTAATTATTCCTGATGGGCTCAGGGGGATGGTATGGGATGTGGGGATGCAAACAGGGTCAGTCACATGTAGCGCCCTACATGCTCTACTATTTCTCCTGGTGCCTAGAGTTTTACAGACTTTGAATGTCATCTGAAGTATTATGTGTGAATATATTTCCAGTCTATTTATTTTAGCTTTTGTTTTTTCTCACATGCACAAAAATTTTAACTTCAAGTATTTATACTTGTTTATTTTTATTTTTGCTATCTTTGCCAGTGGGATCAGGTAATTGAAACATGATTAATATCCAGACCAGTTCTGCATATGTTTTGTAAATGTATTTTACAGTTTCTGGTCTAATCTCTAGGGATTTTTTTAAAAAAAGATATACTTTAAGCCTCGAGTGTTAGAGTGATCCAGTAATACTTTAAAAAGTTTTTTTTTATTATACCAAGATGCAATACAATAACAAAAAGTTCGTGATTGGGCTTCAGTTATACATTGTTACAGCATCCACCCCTATACCAGTGCCCTATTTCCACCACCAAAGGCCCCAAATTCCCTCCCACCTCCCCCAGCCTGCCTTTATAGCAGGCACTTTTACCTTTATTCTCTCTCTCACTCTCTTCCTCTCCCTCTATTCCTCCCTCCCTCTCTCCCTTTCTCTTCTCTTACACATTGTGACTTCCACTGAGACATTTAGATATTATCAAGTAAATCCCTTTGTGTACACTCAATGTTAAGTTCTAGCCTGGTGTTCACAATTCCCACCATTAGTAGAAAACAGGCATATATATATATATATATATATATATATATATATCCTATTAAAATCCTATTCTATATCAGTCATTTTCCTTCTGACTAATTTCACTCAGCATAATAGTCCCAATATCCATCCATTTGCATGTAAATTTTATAACTTCATCTTTTCTGACAGCTGCATAGTATTCCATTGTGTACATGTACCACAGTTTTTTTTTAGCAAGTCTTCTGTTCTAGGGCATTTAAGTTATTTCCAGACTCTGGCTATTGTGAATAGAGCTGCAATGAATATAGAAGTGTAGGTACTGTTTCTGCTGTGTGTTTTTGACCCACAATGCCCCCAGAAGTGGCATTGTGGGTCAAATGGAAGCACAATATCCAGTTTTGGGAGCAATGTCCATATTGTTTTCCAAAAGGTCTGGATCAGTAGGCATTACCACCAACAGTGGAAGAGAGTCCCTTTGTCCCTGCATCCAAACCAGCACCAGTTGTCTTGCTCTTCTGAATGTGTGCCAGTCTCTGTGGTGTGAGATGATACCTCATTGTTGTTTTGATTTGCATCTCCCTCATGATTAGTGATGAAGAGCACTTTTTCGTATTCCTTTTGAACATTTGAAATTCTTCTATTTGGAAGTTTCTGTTCATTTCTTCTCCCCATTTTTTGATGGGGTTGGCTGTTTTCTTCTTGCAAAGTTCTACCAGTGCCTGATATATCCTGGGTATTAACCTCCTATCAGATGTACATTGGGTGAATATTCTTTCCCAGTCTATGGGCTGACTCTGTATCTTGTTCACTATTTCTTTTGAGGTACAGAAGCTTTTCAGTTTTATAAAATACCATTTTTTCTCTTTTCTTCCATTTGCTGTGTCAGTGGTGTTTTGTCTTTGAAGATGCTTTAACTTCAATGTCATATAGCATTTTTCCTATTTTTAATGTACCTTATAGATTCATGTCTGATATTGAGGTCTTTAATACATTTGGATCTGACTTTTGAGCATGGCATTAGAAGTAGGTCTAGTTATTTTTTTACTCGATGTTTCCCAGTTTTCCAGGCACCATTTGTTGAAGGCTATCTTTGCTCCACTTAATATACTTTTCTCCTTTATCAAGATTAAGCTATCGTATATTTGATAGTGTGTTTCAGGATGTCCAGTTCTATTCCATAGGTCTACAGAATTGTCTCTATACCAATTACATGCTGTTATAATTACTACTGCTTTTTAGTAGAATTTGAACTTGGGAAAAGTGATACCTCCCATCTTCTTTTTCCCAAGGATTGCTTTAGCTGTTCGTGGGGGTTTATTATTCCATAAGTATTTCAGGAGTGTTTAGTCAGTTTCTTGGAAGAATGCCCTGGGTATACTAATAGGGACAGCATTGAATCTATATAAAGCTCTAGGGGAGTGTTACCATTGTGATAATGTTAATTCTCCCAATACATGAGCAGGGAATGTGTCTCCATTTCCTTGGGTCTGATTTTATTTCTTTGAAGCAACGTTTTTAGTTTTCTTTGTAGAGATCCTTTATATTCTTAGTCAAACTGATACCTAGGTATTTGATTTTCTGTGGCACAATTGTGAATAGGATCATTTATCTAATATCCCTTTTTTTTCTTTCATTATTTGCATATAGGAAAGCCATTGACTTTTGGGTATTGATTTTGTACCCTGACACTCTACTATATTAATCTATTGTTTCTAGGAGCTTTCTGCTAGAGAGTTTAGGGTTCTCTAGACATAATATCATGTCATCACAAATAGTGACAACTTGGCTTCTTCCTTTCCTATATGGATGCTCTTAATGTCCTTTTTTTCCTTGGTTGCTATGGCAAGTACTTCCAGTACTACATTGAATAGAAGTGGTGAGAGTGGGCAGCCTTGTCTAGTTCCTGAACTTAGGAGGAAGGCTTTAAGTTTATCCCATTGAGAATGATGCTTGCTGTAGGCTTGTAGTAGATGGCTTTGTCTATATTGAGGAAGGTTCCTTCAATTCCCATTTTATGGAGAGATTTCCTCATGAACGGGTGTTGGGTCTTGTCAAATGCTTTCTCTGCATCTATATCAATAGATGATCATATGGTTATTATGTTTCCCCATATTGATATAATGTATTATGCTGATTGTCTTGCGGATGTTGAACCATCCTTGCATTCCCAGGATGAATCCTACTTGGTCATGCATGGTGTATAATCTTTTTGATGACTCTTTGGATTCTATTGCTAGTATTTTATAGAAATATAAAATATTGTTTTATATATGTATATATAAGTATGTTTTGTGGCTAAACATGTAATATATCTTTCAGTGTGATCCATGTGCACTGGAGAAAAATTGTATCTGACTTTTTGGGGATGAAATGCTCTGTATATGTCTACTAGCCCTTTTTTCTTCCATTTCTTATTTTAAGGCCAATATTTCCTTTGTGAGTTTTAGTCTTGTTGATCCATCTAGAGTTGATAGAGCAGTGTTGGAAGTCTCCAACTATAATTGTATTTCTGTCAATGTCTTTTTTTGAAGTCTGTTAGCAGTTGTTTTAGGTATTTTTCTGGCCCCTTGTTGGGTGCATGTATGTTTAGGAGTATAATTTCTTCCTGATATACATACCCCTTGATTATTAAGAAGTGACCTTCACTGTCCCCTCTGACCTTCTTCAGCCTGAAGTCTATGTTGTCAGATACCAGTACGGCCACCCCAGTTTTTTAGGATGAGTTGTTTGAGTGAAGGATTATTTTCCAGACTTTTACTTTGAGCCTGTCTTGCTCCAATTGTTCAGATATGTTTCCTGAAGGCAGCAGAATGTTGGATTCAATTTTTTTATCTATTTTGCCACTCTGTGTCTCTTAAATGGTGCATTTAGACCATTGACATTGAGAGATATTATTGTCATGTGATTTTGTGCCATCTTTCTGTATAAGCTTATTGTTTTTTTTTGGGTTTTGTCTCATCTTTTGAATAGCTCTTTCACTGATTCAGTCTTCTGCTGCTGTCATCTTGCTGTTGAGAGCCTCATTTGCATTTTTCATTTCATCTACTGAGTTTTTAACTGATATTTCCGTTTGTAGTGTTTTCATTTCTTCTTTCATTTCCTCCCATAATTTATTGACTGACCTTTCCACTGCTTCATTTATGTACTCCTGTATTGTATTGGACATCTGTTCCATTTTTTCTTTGAGCTCATTAAACATCCTCACCATTTCCTCCCTGAATTCTTTGTTATAGAGAATATGAACGTGAGAATTCCTAGTTATGCTTCAGGGCTCTTTTCTTCTTCCATCCTTTGAGGAGGGGATCTGCATTTTTCCCCCATAATGCTGTGGTGGCCTGGAGGTGGAATCTTGGGGCACTGTTCCTCTCTCACTACCAGATTGGTCTCTATAAAGGTCAGTTCTTCTGTGCTTTAGGGGTATGTTTTATTGTCAACTTTGTTCAAGTAATTAGAGTCGAAAGTGTGGTGCAATACAATGTGGAGAGGAGAATTAACTTGCAGCTAAGTGACTGCCGCCATGAAGCCCTACTCCCCAGGTCTTATCTGGACAGGCAGGGCACCGTGGGTGGGACCAATGTCTCAGGTGCAGTCTCTGGTCTCCTGCTTAGGCTGCTGGGCATTATAGTCCTGGTTTCTTTCCCTGAAACTTAGAAGCAGCTTGTGCATGTCCCTTTTCGCTGCTGTACACAGGCAGCCATCTCCAGAATTACATTACTTTACAAGCATTTATCCAATTTTCCCAAAATCATTTATTTAAGAGACTTCTTGATCCATTCATGCATCTAACTCCTCCATCACATAATAACTGTTTATATACTTATTTATCATTGGGATTTTACTTCTTTCCCATTCATCTGTCCAACTATATTAACGATGCAATTTTTGTTGTATAATTTTAGGTGAATAAGGTTTGGTTGAGTTGTTACATTCACCGTCACTGTATCACTGTCTTCACGTAGATTATCGATTTGCTCGAGCGGGCACCAGTAACATCTCAATACATCCTGTCACATGCGAGATGGCCCAAGGGTATCTGCCCACTCCAGGAACATAAAGAGCATCAAGCCATTCAATCAAGTCATGGGAATGAGGTCTATAATTGTTACTGGCATTTGGCATGTCAAATACAACACGGGTAGTTTGCCAGGCTCTGCCGTGCAGGTGGGACACTCTTGTAGTCATCTCAAAACTCGAGCATTTATTGATGCTGTGATCAATTCTGATCATCTCTTCTGCTGTTATCCTTGTTATTTTCTGGTTTTTATATTTGTATATAGTAATTCTCTTGGCAGATAAATTAAAAACAGTTGCTTAAAACATCAATACTATGTTAGGAACAAGCTATAAGAGAACAAGCAAAAGTTCATCAATAATCTATTAAATAGCAATTAGGAAATATATTCAAAATAGACTCCCTCAATTTTAATCTAAACAATAGTACTGTATCAAAGCTATGAAATTTAATTTTTATTAGTAAGTATGTGCAGGACTCTATTTATTCATTAAATTTTCTTGTTTTCTTGTTGTTCTTATGTGCCACACCAGGAGGTTCTTGGGACTTACCACTCGCTTTGCACTCAATGATCATGCCTAGTGAACACATATGTGGTGCTGGAACTTGACTCAAGTTAGTCATGTTCAAGGCAAACACCCTACATGCTGTAATATCTCTTTATCCTCATGAAATAATTCTTTAAGGTAAAAACATAAACATATACAAAAAAAAATAAATGAACTTACATATAATAAATGAACTTATATATATATATCAAATGAACTTATATATATTAAATTAACTTATATAATAAAGAAAATAAATGAACTTAAATACTAATATATTTACTAAATATTATTTTATTTTTGATGAGGAGTTTTAAGCTTGTTTAAAATATGAAGTTAATATTTTAATTTAACAATTCGAGATTTTAAAAATATATGAGAAACACAACAGAGATGTCTGTGAACTTCTTAACATCTCAAGTTCTTTACCTCTTTTTTTTAAAAAATAATTCAAGTGTGTTTATTACACACAAAAAAAGTAAATCTGAGTAAGTGAAATCTGTGCCTTAATTGGATGATGTAAAGAATACCAAAGAGAATGTGTCCCAATAATGATCTAAGGAATGACAGTTCTCAAGTTGCTCATGAATTTATAATAGCATTGCCAAATATGACTTATATTGCTTCTGCTGTCCTGAAATGCACCTCCTCTTTGTAGTCTCAGAAGGAACTGAAAAGAAAATCATCAGCCACTATCCACCTGGGTATTACAAAATGAAGGATGATGTCACTCTATCATTTCTCATTGTACTGTTAAATGACCACAGTCTATTTATCTGTCAGAATTGGAACTGAGTATCATTTGAAGTTTAGTTCATCCTCTACAGAAGCCAAACGGTAATTTTTGAAATTATTCTGTGTGATGTACTATTTATATTTGAAAAAAATTTTACAGTGGCCAGAGCGATAGTATAGCCAGGAAGACCTTTCTATGCCCGGATTCCCATCTGATTCCCCCAGCACTGCCAGAAGTGATCTCTGAGTGTAGAGTCAGGAGTTATCCCTGAGCATTGTTGGGTGAAACCAAAAAGGGAAGAAAATAGTTTTCTTTTACATTTTTATCATCTATTGTTCTAAATTTTTCAAGATGTATTATGACTTATTAAAAGGAACATATTAGGAGATGTTTTAGTTTTTGTGGAACATTTATTTGTAACACTATACACGCTTTAGGTATATAACATATCTCAAGACCTGTATTTATCATTTTGTGTCATTTGTCACCATGCACTTCATCATTTGTCACCATGCACTTCATCCCCTTTACATGGTTTTCTTACTTGCTATCTCACCCTCTTTCCTTGTAATAATTTATTTCTTCACAGTGTGAGAATTTTTATGGGTTTTGTTTTGTTTGTTCACTTGTTTAGCTTATATTATTTTAATTATCTTTTAATTTTAATTTTTTAACACAGAAAGTTGTTCACAATGGTCTACCACCATTTTATTATACAATGGTCTACCACCTGTATCTTAAGCAGTGTACCAATGTTCTACCACCAATGTCCCCAGTTTCCTTTACATCCTTCCATTCCCACTCCCAGTCTGACGTCTGCCTCTATGGCAGGTACTTGTCTTCTCTCTCTCTCTCTCTCTCTCTTACTCAAAGCTTCCAGCTGTGAACTTGTGGAGTAGATATTATTAGAAATATTTCATTATTTGACATTGTATTTTCTAATATTGAAAATAATTATTATTCTATATTAAAATGTTTGTTATGATAACTTTTAGTACAAAATTTATATACGTATTGGAATTAGAATTTTAAGCCTCTTCAAAATACACGTGAGGGTATCTGTAACTGAAGTACCAACATTCCTCTACCACTGTCAATTTGGTTCCCTTCCCTTACTTCTTCTGTGCTTTTCAGTTATTTGGATGTTTTCTTGAGACCAAACTTTTTTGACCAAGTGGAAGCTGATATTTTCCAAATGAAATGGTCAATGTGTGAATAATACTCAAGTTGTAGGATATTTGAAGTACAAATTTTCCCACTATAGTGGATTACTGTGTCCTCAGAGTAAGTTACAGTCTTTAATGGTGTGATAGTGCTTCTTTTATTTTGTTCATTTGTTTTATTCTGATTCAGTTTTGCCCTTTATCCTATTTTATCTGTCACTGGTTGTAGGATCTAAAAAACAAAGTATTTTGTGTAATGCAGTGTAGCCTATATTTATCTAAAATTTATTTCCAAAGTTTCACATTTATTTTCAGTTCTCTGTGCTTTAGTACTTCAAATTTTGGGTATATGTAATCAGATTGATATTACAGTTATACTTTGGAATTATTAGGAAACAATGTGTTAGAAAGTTGAAGATTTCCTTGAAAATGAACTGCTTCAAAATTTAAGCTTTGATAAAAAGAAATCTATCTTCTTGGAAAAAATTTTAATATGTAATATGATATAAAATCAAGTGATGCAAAGTTTTAATCTCTGTAATAAAATGGTGACACTATTACATATTACCTTAATAAAAGCCAATTGGGAACCAGAAAACTAGTTCAATTCACTTAGTGATGGTCTAGTGATGCTAGAAAACCTAGTTCAATCTCTGTCATCACATGGTGCCCTGAGCAATGGAAACAGAGTTGGTAATATCTATTAGAGCACAGACAAGTATGGAGAGTGGCAGAAAAAATAAAATAAAATAAAATAAAATAAAATAAGGGCCACTGAATGTGGATCTTATTAAGTGTAGATTAAGTGCAGCCAAATTTTATTTGCCTATAATGTCTTTAGTGTTTAACACATATGAAAATTATGAGCATAAAACAGAGGAGAAAAGTGAATTGTGTGAATGATTCAAGACTCCTTGCTGTTGAGTTTTGCTTTCTACACATTTTCCATGAAAATTGATTGTTGCAAGGAATAGTGTAAAAAATATTAAAAGTAACAGCATAGTAAATTCTTGTCTTTTTCAAAGGCAGTTACAGTCTACAACTTTTCCCTGATTTGAGATAAATAGTATGCGGGAAAATAGGAAGAAGTTGTAAAAAGATGTACTTGAAACAAAACGTAAATTCCCGTTAGTAACACAAATCCAAAGGCAGGCGCGCATATCAAAGATCTGTCTTTATATACTACCTAATATATATGTACTCACATATATGTGTATATGCACACACATAAATCTCAATATCATATACACACTAGATTATTGGAGACAATGGTAGTAGGAAACGTACACTGGTGAAGAAACTGGTGTTGGAACATTATATGACCGAATCCCAATCACGAACAACTTTGTAGTTGTGTGTCTCACTGAGTTTCATTTAAAAAATATAATTAAAAGATATATATATCAGCTTATGATATAAAGAAACTTTCCACAAACTTGAAAACTTAAGTTTGTTTCTAATATAAGACATTGATAGCTGAGCCTACCTACAGGCACTAGGGTATTTGCCTAGCATGCTGCCAACGCAGGTTCATCCCTGCCATCCCATATGGTATCCTGAACATTACCAGAAGTATTTGCTGAGTGAAGAGTCAGGATTAGCCCCTGAGCGCTGCAGGGTATGACTCAAAAATAACAACAACAAAGACAAGGATAGCAACAAACACTTCTTTCACATAGTTTTCACATAATTTTTAACGTTCTAGGCACACTCATACCTTACCTCATTTGATCCTTAACGTACCTCAATAAATCATTATTCTTATTCTCAATTTGTTTTAAAAGTGAACAGAGGAATGGTGCCTAGAAAAAGAGGGAATCTGGAAGCTCAATGCAATCTCAGACAGTTCTAAATGTTCGGATCTTGCTCTACCTTTGATTTTACATGTCTCATTTACCCCAACCATGTGTCTCAGAGCATATTTCCTTGTAAGAAAAAGGGAGTATTAAACATAAAAATTGTTCAAATCATCTGTAAATTTAAATTATTTCAGTTCTATTAATTTTGTATTGATATTGAGGTAAAATGGTTATAACAGTATTAATATTACAGCATTTGATGTACAAAGTTGCTGCGTCTCCATCACAACAATGTGCTTTTTTTCTTTTCTTTTTTTCTTCTTTTTTGGATCACACCTGGCGATGCTCAGGAGTTACTCCTGGCTCTGCACTCAGGACTTACTCCTAGCGGTGCTCGGGGGACCATATGGGATGCCAGGGATTGAATTCGGGCCAGCACAGGCCAGCCGCGTGCAAGGCAAACGCCCTACCCACTGGGCTATCGCTCCGGCCCCAAAAGTGCTTTAAGGTCTTCCACCACTGTCCTTCTGTTACTATGTCATTCTAGCCTATGACCTCTTCATATACTTGGAAGACCCAATATACCAAACCAATATTTTATAATAAAATACATTTCCAAGTATTTTAAGTCCTCATTTTCCTCTAACCCTAAATTATATTTATTGAATTCTGTCTTATATAACAATATATCTCTCTTTAATAAAAACTATTTTTGATATAATTTTCATATTTATTGGTAAACCTCCATATCACTAAGGTTTCACCTGATCTCGAATGCAGAAATATTATCAAAAATATAAAATTATAAAAATTATTTTAGAATCACTATGACATACACAGTTACAAAATCATTCACAATTGAATTTCAGTTGTGCAATGTTCCTTTACGGGAACCTTCACCAGCATGTTTCCCACCACCAATATCCTCAGTTTCACTCCTGTTCCCTGAGTGCCGCAGGCACGCTTTCTTCTCTTCGCCTTTTTCTCTTTTTTATTTAGGAACTATAGTTTGCAATACTATTACTGAAAGGTTACACTGTATATGACTTTATCTCATTTCAGACCCAGATCTTGTCCAGAGTGATCATTCCCCCACTATCACTGAAGTTGAAAAATACTTTTTTGTTTATGGACCACACTTGGCAGTTCTCCAGGGTCACTCCTGGCTCTGCACTCAGCAATTGCTCCTGGCAATGCTTTGGGGACCACTTGGATGCCAGAGTTGAGAGCCTGGTAAGCTGTATGCTAGACAAGCATCCTACCCATTTTACTATCACTCTGACCATGAGATTGAAATTTTTATGACATAACATTACGATTTCTTAATTTTCTATTCAATCTGTTGAGAATATACCACCTACATGTCAGATCCTGACAAGCTATCCCTGTTTTATTTGATATGCCAAAAACTAGTAACGATTTTGGACCTCAATTCCATGACCTGAAGAATGGTTTGAGGCTCTTCCTGTCCCTGAGGCAAGCAGATGCCCTTGGGCTACACTTGTTTGCGACAGGACATATGGAGATGTTACTGGTACCTGCTCGAGCAAATCGATGAACAATGGGAAGACAATCATACAGTGACAGTGAATCTGTTAAATTATAATAATTTATAAATTTAAAAAAAATCCCTAGGGTACTTAGTAACAGTAACTACTTTGGGGGTTGGAGCGATAGTCTAGTGGGTAAGGCTTGCACATGGACGAGCAGGGTTCATTCACCAGCATACCATATGGTCCTTCAAGCACCACCACGAGTAATTCCTGAATACAGAACCAGGAGTAACCCCTGAGCATTGCCTCATGTGACTCAAAAGGAAAAAAATAACAAAACCTATATTGGTCTGCATGTACAAAAAAAGAAAATAAAGGACAATAAACTTTTTGAGCTCTCACAGTCCTTAAGATAGATACTAACCCCAAAGTTCTTGAATTATAGATCAACACTCATGGACAACACCAGCTGGATATCAAACTACACTGGATGGTCAGATTTTATCCTATTGGGATTCTTCGCTCAATCAAATCACCCAGCTCTTCTTTGTGTAGTCATTTTCGTGGTTTTCCTGCTGGCTTTGTCTGGAAATAGCATTCTGATCCATCTGATCCACTGTAATGTCAGTCTCCATACTCCAATGTATTTTTAATTAGTCAGTTGTCTCTCATGGATCTCATGTATATTTCAGTCACTGTGCCCAAGATGCTCATGGACCAAGTCATAGGTGTAAATACAATTTCAGCTCCTGAATGTGGGATTCAGATGTTCTTATATGTGACACTACTAGGTTCAGAATATTTCCTTCTAGCTGTCATGGCCTATGATCGCTATGTGGCCATCTGCCATCCGCTCCATTATTTTGCTCTCATGAACCATAAAATGTGCTTCCTTTTAGTGTCTAGCTGCTGGATTCTGGGATTGGTGGATGGGTTCATACTCACACCTGTCACCATGACTTTTCCATTCTGCAGATCCAGGGAGATCCATCATTTCTTCTGCGAGATCCCTGCTCTATTGAAACTCTCTTGTGCAGACACATCCCTAATTGAGACACTTACGTATATATGCTGTGTCCTCATGCTTGTTATACCTGTAACAGCCATTTCAATATCTTATTATTTAATCCTTCTCACCATCTACAGGATGAAGTCAGCAGAAGGCCAGAAGAAAGCCTTTGCCACTTGTTCTTCTCACATTACTGTGGTCATTATTTTCTATGGGGCTGCTGTGTACACATACATGCTTCCCAGCTCCTACCACACACCTGAGAAAGACATGGTAGCCTCTGTGTTTTACACAATACTAACACCTGTTCTAAACCCATTAATATATAGTTTTAGAAATAAGGATGTCACAGCAGCTCTGAAAAAAAATGCTTAATGTGTGATTTCTTATGCAGTAAATAGTAAGATATATAGTAAGATGTTTTATTACTAAGTATGTGATTTTTTTACATCAGTTTTATATCTATGCCATATTATTCCTCAGAATATTATGTAAGATATCCTCAGAATATCCTACATTCTGTTCAAACATCAGTTTTAGCTTTGGGTTCATACTATGCAGTTCTAGAAATTACTCCTATATCTGCTCTCAATAAAACTTCTGGTTGTGCCTCAAGGGACCATATGGGGTGCCAGAGATGCTATGCTATCTACTATATTCTCTCTCTAGCCATCGTTCTAATTATTTTTAGCAATTGCACCCCTATATTTTATGACTGCTTATTTCCATTGCATTCCAAGGATTTTTTGAAAATTATATTACATTTGGTCATATATTTATATGTTGATAAATATACCTTAATTGTGAAGAATATTCATACTGGCCAAAATTATATAATAAACTACTTAAATGAAAAAACTTTATAAAGTGTTAATGAGTAGAAATCAAGATGAAAAGAATTTAATAAGATAAGGGCATTTGATATATTATTTTTAACAACCTTTAATGTTCATGATAATTTTCCTTAAAATTTCAAAATATTGCTAAATTTTTTATCTTCCTTAAGGACTTTACATATACATTTATTTATAAAAATGTAATATTTATTTATTTTTAAAAACTGATTTTTCCAAGAAAATTTACAAAATTTTAAATTTCTATGGGGCCTCAAGAACTGATGACTGCATAAAGAAACTATGGTCTATCTACACAATGGAATACTATGCAGCTGTTAGGAAAACGAAGTTATGAAATTTGCCTATAAATGGACATGGAGAGGATCATGTTGAGTGAAATTAACCAGAAGGAAAAAGACAGCTATAGAATGACTGCATTTATTTGCATGACATAGATATATACACCTATTATAATACCACTATCCAAGGTCAGGCGAAACATAGATCAGGAGTCTTATCAAAGGTGAAAATTACACAAACGTGTGGGAGTCAGAGGTTAGGTAAGACAGAAGGGAACAGAGTGCTAATAATTGTCAATAGTGCTAATACCCACCTAAAACTGAGCATTAAATACAGGCAGTAAGGTACACATGACGACCTCTAAATCTATGTATTGCAATCCACAATGTGTAAGAAAAGGAAGGGAGAGAGATAGAGAAAGAGAAAGAAATAATAAACCGGCCATAGAGGCAGTCTAGGAGGGGGGATGGAATCAGGGGCATTGGTGGTGGGAAATGTGCACTGGTGGAGGCATGGGTGCTGAAGCACTAGAAGACTTAACCCAAATATGAACATCTTTGTAATTGTATATCTCACGGTGATATAATAAAAATATTAAATTAAAAATAAAAAATAAATTTCTATGGGGATAAAGGACTATAAAGATGATGCTATTTTTGAGAGAAGAGAATAAAGGCCTAATACTAAGTTCAATCAACAATGTACCAGTTTAACAAAAACATGATAGACTACAAAATGATTGAAATGAGAACCATCATTCTATGCATGCCACATCTATCAACAACTTTGTATATCACACAGTCCTTTGGTTATTTCAAGTAATTAATAAAAATTAAAATCCTGCTCTATTGAGGGATTTAAAGTAAATCTACTGTTACAAAACATTTAATTTATTACAAATATGTGATAATTAAACTATAAAGTTAAACGTTTTCAACAAATGATGTTGGGAAATCTGGATTACTACCTACCTCCATAAAACAGATTGGATTATATTTTAAAATTGAGTTTAATTTTTAAAAATTTTCAAAAATGAAACATATTTTTAGTAAATACTTGTGCATCTGACTGAAAACCATTAAATACATAGAAAAAAAACAAATATATATTTAAGTTATCTATTTTGAATTACATTTAGTTAGAATCTTCAATGTTTCCCTTATTTTAATCTTAAAAAGATCACATAACTGATATCACCTGTTTATCTACCTTTCCTGACTCATTTAACATGACATCTTCCAGTTCCATGCATGGTGCCTCAAATTGCATTATTACATCATTCCTTGCATCTATCTAGTATTGAGGTAATGCAATGGTTTCCAGGGAGGTTATGTCAGATAACCCTTGACCACAGAATATAGAGAGGAAAAGGAAAAGAGTAGATAGAAAGGAGAGAGGAGATAAGAGAAATAAGGTGTGAGGGGACAAGGAAATACAGCATATTGGAGATGGTAAGGAATGTCAGAGCTAAATATACAAAGCAGAGTTAACAGCACTGAAATTATGAGAACCAAGCTTTCATAACTGAACTTAAAAAAGATACCTGTCAAGAAAGCAGGCAGAGGGTGGGGGTGATGTAATGGGTAGGAATCTGGAAACACTGGTGGATGGAAGTTGACATTGGTAGTGGGAAGTGTGCTTAATATTGTTTACAAATTTGTAATTCATTATTACAAAAAATAACTAAAGTAAATAATAGTTCCTTAAATAAATAAACACATACATACATGCATGAATGAATGAATAAATAAATAAATAGATAAATAAATAAATAATGGATGAATGCATACATAAATAAATCAATGGATGGACGAGGCGGGCAGACAGATGAACAGATGGACGGACGGGCAAGCAAGCAAGCTAGCAAGCAAGCTAGCAAGCAAGCAAGCAAGCAAACCAGCCTAGGGCCTCTTACTCTATTCATTATCCATGGAACTTCCTACTGAAAGCTACTGGGAAAATGTATTTTCAGAAAAACACAGAATTGGAAGAAAAATTCATCTTTTTTTTCCTTTCATTAAAACATATTGAAACTACCACTAAAAGAAATGGAGAAATGCACTTTCCTAAAACATACTATCTTCAAAGGGAAAACTAGTCAGAGATTTCCTGCATGGGGAGTACCTGTAGTACTTCAACTGAACTTGTGGGAATCTTCAAGTTTTATATTCTTTTGCTAGGAATAACAACTAGGTTTTTTTTCCTTCAATGAAATCCATTGAAATCAAAGGGAAAACACAGTTTAGCAAAAATGTAATTTTCTCAGGAAAGAGTTAGCTAAAGATTTGCAGCACGACTATTATATGTACTGTGTTGAAGTGCACTTATGAGAATTTTCAAGTTTTATGTTCTTTTACTAGGAAATTTGTGGTATAATTATAGAATTTCCTTTGAAGTCCATTAAAATTTCTGTTTAAATAGGAGGGGAATGAATTTTCCTTAAAACTCACTTGTTCCAAGAAAGATCTAGGGCTTTGCTGTACTACTATTATATGTAGTATGTCAGAAAGCTCTTAATAGTGATAATGCCCAAGTTTTTTCTTCCTTTGGTCTAAAACTAGGGTGGCTTTTTTCATTCCTTGAACTCCAATAAAATGCCATTGAAATCACTGGCAAGTGAATTTTCCTAAAGTAAACGTTCTTCAAAAGAAAAATGAGCTAAAGCTTCCCCTGCACTATTCCTACATGTAGTATGTTGAACTGCGCATGTAAATTACCATCTCTTACCTTGTTTTAAGATGAAACTAGTCTTGATTTTTCCTTTGATAGAAATCTTTGGAACTCCCACTGAAAGCAGAGAGAAAACACAGTTTCCTGCAAATATACTTTTCACCAAGAAAGAATGAGCTAGAGCTTCACTGCACTGATATACTTGTAGTGTGAATATACACATTTTTTCTATTGCTGTAAAATTCAGCTCACTTTTTTAAAACTGAAATTCATTGAAAGTAGCTTTGGAAATAATGGGGAAATGCTCTTTAGAAACAACAATTTTCTCAGAAAAGAGAGAGAGAGGGAGTTTAGCAGCACAAGTATATCCCCCAACTGCAATAGTTTTTTGTTTTCAATTAAAATAGAGTAGTGATTTTCTTTCTTTGAAATCGACCAAAACTCAAATTGAAATTAATTGGAAACAGACTTCTTAAAATTGTATTGTCATCAAAGCTAGCTTCAACAAATTTCAATGAAAGAAAGAAGCAAGTCTGGTTTTATAGCAAAATAAGTCAAAACTTAAGAAAAACCACTACAAGTTCAACATACCAAAAGAAGCCAACATTTAAGAATTCCGAATACAAGTTTGGTTCAACATACCATTTATGAGTCATGAATTGAAATGAAGCTCATTTATTCTTAGAGAAAATTATTTTTTAGGAAACTATTTTTCCTGTTGATTTTAATGAGACTTTCAATTAATTTTGATGTAAGGAAATAGGTACTCGATTTCAATAAGAAAAACTCCAAGATTTTTCCTACAAGTGTGGTACAATTTATAACATTTATTAATAGTGAAATGAACTTTGAACTCATAGTACTTAGAAAGAACTGCAATTTAAAACAGTGCAGTTCACATCAAAAGAGCAAGAACAAGTGCTGGCATGGATGAGGAAGAAGGGGACTCTCATCCATTGTTGGTGGGAATGTTGACTGGTACAGCCTTTTGGGAAAACAGTATGTACATTCTTCCAAAAATTAGAAATTGAGCTCCCATAAACCCAGATATACCACTCCTGGGAATATACCCTAAGAAGCAAAAAATACACAGAGGAAACACCATATGCACTTTTATTTTCATAACAGCACTATTCACAATAGACAGAATCTGGAAACAACCAGAGTACCCAAGAACAGACGACTGGATTAAGAAACTGTGGTACATTTACACAATGGAATACTATGCAGTTGTTAGGAAAAATATAGTCATGAAATTTGCCTATAAATGGATGGACATGGAGAGGGTCATGCTGAGTGAAATTAGCCAGAATAAAAAAGGACAGATATAGAATGACTGCATTTATTTGTAGGATGTAAAAAAATAGCATGATACCAATATCCAAGGTCAGACAAAACATAGATCAGGAGGTCTTGTCAGTGGTTGAATCTATCTCAAGTTTGTCGGAGTCAGAGGTTAGGTAGGACAGGGAAGGGAACAGTGTGCTAATAATCATTGGAAATGATAGTGCCAGCCTAGAACTGAGCATTGAACATAGAAAAGGGATATACATGATAACCTCTAAATGTGGTTATCACCACATTTAGAGGTTATCAAACCACCCCGCAGTTTTCTACATCCGGACTTCCCTCTCTTCACAACTCCACCCAGCAGACCAGACTATCACAGCCCGGATCATCGACACCCACCCTGCAGCAGGTTTTTTTTTCAATCCGGCCCAGGTATGCTGAACCAGAGACTCTCAGACATGGGGCAGAACTGCTACTTGCTCTCCCTGTGCCCAGCCGCTCATGAGGCACCCGGGAGGCATGGCGGATTCTAGCCCTGGACTGCCACCACAGCAGAGCCTCACAACAAGCCAGACGACTCCATCCCTACTCCATGGGGGCCGCCATTTTCCATATCCGGACTTCCCTCTCTTCACAACTCCACCCAGCAGACCAGACTATCACAGCCCGGCTCGTGCGGCCGCTAGCAGCCGCGGTTCATCAATAAATGCTTTATTTAGAGGTGACTACAAGAGTATGCCACCCACACGGCAAGCCTGGCAAGCTGCTCATGTCGTATTTGATATGCCAAATACCAGTAACATTTATATTAGGTAATTCCCATGAATTACCTAATATAAATGGTTTGAGGCTCTTTATGTTCCTGGAGCAAGCGGATGCCTTTGGATTCTACTAGCATGAGACAGGACATATGGAGATATTATTGATGCCCGCTCTAGCAAATAGATGATGAACAGGAATCTAGTGATCTAGTGACCTCTTAATGTATGTATTGCAAGCCACAATGTGTGAGGTAAGGGAGAGGGAAAGAGACAGAGAGAAGAGGCAAAGTGTCTGCCACAGAGGCTGGCTGTGGGAGGAGGGAATCAGGAAACTGGTGGTGGGAAGTGGGCACTGGTGGAGAGATAGGTGCTGGAATACTGACTGAAACCCAAACATGAACGTCTTTGTAATTGTATATCTCATGGTGGTTTAATAAAAAAATAAATTGTAAAATAAAACAGTGCATTTTCCCATTGATTTTAATGGACATTTCAATGGATTTCAATTATGAAAAAGGCTATCCTAGTTTTATAGCAAAATAAAAGAAAACTTGTAAATTCTTAATAAGATGCAGTTCAACATACTACAAAAAATAGTTCTGCAGGAAGCATTAGATCACTCATTCATAAGAAAATTACATATGGTACAAAATTGTGCTTCTCCATTAATTTCAATGGTATTTTGATACAATCCATTTTCATTAAAAAGTTCTTAAGAGTTCCTTAAAAAAAGAAATTTTATCCAGGAAAATTAGCTGAAGCTTAGTTGCACAACTATTATATGCAATATGTTAAACTCAACTTGTAGTGGGGATATCCATGTTTTATCTTCATTAGCTATAAACCTAGAGTGGCTTTTTAATTTGAAATCAATTAAAAATCCCCATTGAAATAGTTGGGAAAATACACATCACCAAAAACATACTTAACTAGAACAAAACATGAGCTACCTTTGGTGCACTGCTATTGTATAGACTATGCTCAACTGAACTTCTTGTAGGAATCTCTAAATTTTGTCCTTAGCTATAAAGCTAGGGTGATTCTTACATTTGGTTATTGAAATCCACTGAAACTTTCATTGAAATTAATGGGAAAACACCCTTTTCTTAAAACTCACTTCTCACCAAGAAAAAATCATGTAGGGCTTATTGCAGTAGTATTCTATGTAATTAGCTGAACCAGACATTCAGTGAAAATATCTGGTCTATTTCTACATTTTTCCCTGTAAAATATCCTTATGGGATGTCACAATATCCTTTTGTCAACATTCTTTAAAACTCCTATTGAAATCAATTTGGAAACACTTTTTAAAAAACATCATTTTCTCCAAGAAATGAGTTAGAGCTTTCCAGCACTATCATGGTATGTAAAATGTTGAATTCCTTTTATGGGGGGGAATATCCAACTTTTATCTTCTTTTCAATAAAAATAGGATCACTATTTCCTTTAATTAAAATTCATTGAAATACCAATAGAAATCAATCAGAAAAAGAATTTGCCAAGAAATGCACTTCTTTCAAGGATGAACTAGAGCTTTGCTGCTCTACTATTATATATAGTATGATGAATAGAGCAAATGTTATCTTCCCTTTGTGACAATTCTCCTGCTGATGGGCAGAAGAATGGTTTGACCTGCTGATTATCAGTGACAATGACTTTATTGAAATCAAACAGTGCTAATAAAGAGAAACTGTACTGTTGTGAGGTAGGGGATAGGGGTAGAAGGGGAACTGCAATAAATGATTAATAGAAAGAGGGAAGTAAGGCACAAAGAAGTACAACACAAGCACCGTGAATTCAGGGTTCCACTGCGAAATTGGATTTGCCTCAGGACAGTGTGGTGGGTATAACAATAGCTGTAAGGGTAACAGATAATTCAATTAAGACATTATCCTCTCTTCCAGGGATAAGGGACAATCCAAAGTCAAGCCTGAGATGCTTGCAATTATCGAGGAACAAATGATTCTGTGATTTTTATTTACTGAACCGAAGCAATTGCACGTTATGGGGAGACAGCGCCCTTTTGGTACTGTCCTTTCCCATTTCTGGCGCAGTGTCTCTGAAGTCTTCTCACCTCAAGGAGAATCCTGGGATGATTAATCAACTGGATGTAACCGACCAGGCAGTTTAGAAGCAGTGTCAGCAAGGATTCCAACAAGCAAGTACTGTGAAAATCTAAGTATGTCTCCAGTTGCTTAAAAAAAAAGTCACTTTTAGTAACAATGCAGTCTGAGAAATAATAAGCTGAAGATTCACTTCAGAGTTATTTGTTTGCTTATTTAGTTGTTTATACTGCACTGATAGGGAGAATCTCCAAGTTTTGTCATCTTTTGCAATAAAACTAGGTTGAGCATTTTACCAAGCTGATATCCTTTTCATCCCATAAGACTCCCTCATCCTGCCAGGATTAGGTCTTGAGTGAGCAGGAAATAAAAATCCCCAGGGCAGAACAGTAAAAAGCTCTGGGCATAACCAGGCGTTGCTCCCTCACACTCCCACAGATCTCCCCCAAAAAGAGTTAAATTGTCTTTTTCCCACTGGTTTTAATGGCATTTTTTAAGGGATTTTAAGAATACGAAAAGCAAGCCAATAGGATAGTAAAAGCAAACAAAACGTAAACTTTTCAGTATACCTTAAACCAATCACAATTCCTAAATTCGCCTCCCTTTTTTTTGGAAACAAGTGAATTTATAGGAATATGCTTTACCCCCTTGATTTCACTGGGTAAATTAATGGAGCTGAGTGAATGCAAGTAGCATCTCTCTTCCAATTGGTACAAGTCTAGATTTGGAGATACTCCTCTCAGTGCAGTTCATAAAATACACAGAATGCTGCTGGTGCAGTGAAAGAAATCAGAACTCTTCTTTTGGGAAACTGATTCCTCATTGATTTCCATGGGAATTTCGATAGAAAGTCTTAAGGCAAGAAAGAAGGGCACCTCAATTTCCTAACAAAAGAAGTCAAAAATGGAGATTCCCACTACGCATACCTTTCACATACTATAGAGAATGGTTTGCATGGAAGCTCTAGTCTTGCCAAAAAACGCTTTTCCTGCAAAGTGCTTTCTTTTCCAGGTTGTTCTCAAAGGGAGTTGCAGATGATTTCAGATTAAGGAAATACCCTCTATTGCAAGAGAGAAAAATGCCTGGGTGGGCATTACAGGAACTGAACTCCCCAGAAATGCCTATAGGCAGGAACCTGGCATTCTGGACCCAGAAAAGTCCTCAGGAGGAGCCCTCCCCTTCCCCTTGGCTTCAGTCAAGAAAAAAGCCCCGAGGGAACCTACCCCAGTTTGGCTGGGCCTGGAAATCCCTGGGCTTGTTTCCTGGGGCTAAAGTGTTCCCTTGAAACACTTCCAGTGGGCATGAGGATGCTAATCCCAGAAATCCTTTCAGTGGGTGCTTGAGCCACTGTAATCAGAAACACCCCCTGGGAGAGAGATACAGTTGTTGGCCCCCACCCCCACCCTCACCCCCCCACACCACTACTACAAATGCCCCAGGGTAAGTCCCAAAAGCTACTGGACCTGGATGAACTTCCTCAACAGGCCTCCTGCAAAGGGTGTTTCCAGAGACAGTGGTTCCTGGGATATCTGCATGGGTGAGGGGCAGGATCAGTGGGCTTGGCTAAGGGGACATGCTCAAGGAATATGGCAAGGGAACCGTGGTGAGGGAGGCGGAAAAAGATAGCTTGGCAATGGGGCATGTCCAAGACAGTGTAGTCAAGGGTATGTGGCCACATGGTCATGGCCAGAGGCATAGATGAAGGGACATGGTCGGGAGCAGGGTTGTGACATGGGGGCTGGGGAAATGGAACTTTACCAAACTCTACAACACTGATAAACCAGAAGTAGCACATCAGATTGGATGGGATGTAATGTAACCAATATCTGTTAATAAAATATAAACACAGAAAGCTAAACCTGTAAAAACATCTTAATAATTCTTATCCAAAGACTTAATGGTCCCATGGTGAAATACAGTCATCTCCACTAACTTTCTTTTAGGGATTTTTCTAATTATTCTTTTAGAAAATTATTTATAACGAGAAATGCGGTATAAATTATTGAGGGTTTTCTATGGGAGCAGACTCAGGGAGTAGTTGGGAAAACTAGTAGGAAGTTGCAGCAGTGGTGGATTGCTGCTAGAATATTGAATGTCTGTAATCATAAAGAATTTTTATTTTAATTTTCAAAAGGGTAAAAAGGAACATTCTGATTGAACTTCTAATTATTTTTGATCAAGCCCAAAGTCAGAACCGAACACCTTAAGAATCTGCCATCAGTACTTATCAATACACTGGCACTGCTCTTCTCACAGTACGTGTCTGAATGGAAGGTGCCCTCCCAATGGAAAACCAGCAGGACAGTTCTACTGCTCAAGAAGGGAGACATCCACAACAGTGGCAACTATCGCCCCATCTGCCTGTTGTCCGTCATCTACAAGCTGTTCCATTCAAGTCATCCTGAACTGGATTGGCAGAACATTAGATGGAGGACAACCAAGTGAGCAAGCTGGCTTCCAAAAAGGATTCAGCACAATCAACCATATCCACACGGTAACCAAGCTCATTGAGGTTTGTAGGGAGTTCAAGATACCACTCTGTCAAATGTTCATTGATTTAAAGAAAGCCTTTGATTCTGTGGAGACTGACGCGGTCATCACAGCCCTAGACAAACAGGGTGTTCAAACTCAACACATCAAGAACCTTCAAGAGCTGTGTTACGGATTCACCACCAGGATCTTACCATTCTATGAGGGAAGTGATCATTGATGTCAAAAGAGGGGTTCGGCAGGGTAATACCATTTCACTGAAACTCTTCAGTGCCACCCTCGAGAACATCATGTGACAATTAGAATGGGAAGGAATGGGAGTGAAGGTAGATGGTCAGCAACTACACAACCTCTGCTTCGCTGATGACATTGTTCTAATAACACCAAACATCAGCCAAGTGGCACAAATGCTGGTGACTTTGACTGAGAATGTGGAAAGATAGGCCTACAGCTGAATCTCAACATAACAATGTTCATGATAAATGAACTGGTTCCAGATGATCCATTCACTCTTAATGGAACAAACATCTCTGAATGCAGCAGGTATATGTACCTAGGTCGAGAACTCAACATTATGAACGACCTAAAACTTGAGCTACACAGGAGGAAGAGAGTGTGGTGGAATGCCTTCAAAAGCATCGAAGAAATAGCAAAAGGACAAAGAACCTCTGGCTCCGGGCACATCTCTTCAACTCCACCATTCTCCCTGCATTAACATATGCCTCAGAGACCTGGGCTCTGTGAAAGCAGGATGAGAACACTATTTGGGTCTCCCAAAGAGGAATCGAAAGAGCTATGCTTGGAATATCATGCCTCACTCAAGTGAGAGAAGGAATCCGGAGTTCCAACCTCCATGGATGACTGAAAGTCAGGAACACTGTCTCATCTGCCAAGGTGTCGAAAATCAGATGGGCTGGACATGTAATGTGACTTCAAGATGACCTCTGGACTAGAGTCATTACCAACTGGCTCCCACGGGATGTCAAAAGGTCACATGACCGCCCACCTACAAGATGGTCAGACTTCTTCGTCAAGACCCTGAATGAACGGTTTGAGGCTCTTCATATTCCTGGAGCAAGCAGATGCCATTGAGCTACACTGGCACGTGGCAGGGACAAATGGAAACGTTACTGGCACCCACTCAAGCAAATCAATGAATAACAGTATGTCAAGTGATCAAGTGATCAAGCCCAGAAATTTCTGGCTGGTAAAAGTGGTCAGTACCTGTAACATCTCAATAACTATCATCTTTTCTCCATTGACATACTAAAAAAAAATACAAACTGCCAATGTTTATGTACATTATGTAATCTTGTGATATATTATTTTATGTCTAGAATTCACTGTATGTTATTTAACGTCATATTCATTGTCCACATCATAATTATGCACGTATTTTATAGAAATTAACTATTTATCAGCAGTTTATCATATCTCTACTTGACATAAATTACCTCAACTTCTTCTAAAGACATTTACTATTGCTTGTACCATTAAGCAAGTCTCCAGACTTGCTTTATGGTAGAGTTTAGATTGTTTCTTGCCAATAAAGTCTTTTCTTTTCTGCAAACCTGTACTTGTGATTAAAAAAATTTTTTTTTGCTTTTTGGGTCACACCCGGCAATGCTCAAGGGTTATTCCTGGCTCTGCACTCAGGAATTACTCCTGGTAGTGCTCAGGGGACCATATGGGATGCCAAGGATTGAACCCGGGTTGGCCCCATGCAAAAGTCCTAACCACTGTGCAGTCACTCCTGTTCTTGGTATTTTTGGATCACAGTGAGATATCTTGAAATATGTGTTACTTCTGCTAATTCATTTTAAAAATAATTGATGCAAACAATGCTTTTTTTGGTTTTTTTTTTTTTTTGCTTTTTGGGTCACACCCAGTAATGCTCAGGGGTTGCTGCTGGCTCTGCAGGGGGATGTCGGCGATCTAACCCAGGTCAGCCACATGCAAGGCAAATGCCCTACCCTCTGTGCTAATGCTCTGACCCAGCAAATAATGTTTCTATTTATATATAAATATTTGTTAGTTGATGTATGATTTACAGATTTAAAGACATAACACACATTTATAGTTAGAAGACAGTGAATTTAAATATAATTCATTTTTAGGTATAAGCCTCATTAGTCATGAGAAAAACACATTTCAAATGGAAGGGATGTGAAGCAGGAGGGAGATTGTTTATAGTGGCTACAATGCACTGTAGTGAAAAGTGGACTGTAGGGGGAACCGCCTCCACTCCTCCCCACAGGTGTGTGTATGATTCTTGCATCTCCGTGGACCCCAAGCTGCCCCAGGGAAGAGCGGAAACTCCATCAACGGAACCAAGGCAAAGTGCCTTGGTTCCAGCCAGGACCGACCCTAGCGCGCTGAGCTCCTGGGAACCGCCTCCACTCCCCCACAGGTGTGTGTGTGATTCTTGCGTCTCCGCTGACCCCAAGCTGCCCCAGGGAAGAGCGGAAATCTCCATCAACGGGAACCAAGGCAAAGTGCCTTGTTTCCAGCCAGGACCAACCCTAGCGCCCCTGAGCTCCTGGGAACCGCCTCCCACTCCCCCACAGGTGTGTGTGTGATTCTTGCGTCTCTGTGGACCCCAAGCTGCCCCAGGGAAGAGCGGAAACTCCATCAACGGGAACCAAGGCAAAGTGCCTTGTTTCCAGCCGGGACTGACCCTAGCGCCTGAGCTCCTGGGAACCGCCTCCACTCCCCCCACAGGTGTGTGTGTGATTCTTGCATCTCCGCGGACCCCAAGCTGCCCCCAGGGAAGAGCGGAAACTCCATCAAAGGCACTTTGCCTTGGTTCCAGCCCGGACCGAGCCTTGCGCCCGAGCTGCTGGGAACATCCCAAAACTCAAAACCACGCGGACGCTAGCGCATCCGGCAACCCTCTCACTACTTGCCTTGCATGAGGTACCAGTGAACCTTGGTTCCTACATCCTTGCCACCCACCCAAACTCTGTAAACAGACCAATCACCTACTAACTGCACTATCTAGTCACCCAAGAACTCACAGTTACAACCTACAATAGTCATAATGGTAAAGCAACGCAAAATTCCATCAAGCTCTGTGAGTGAAGTCACTGGTCCAGATGAGTCTAGCAATAAAAATGAGTTGCATAACCTATCTGAAATAGAATTTCGGAAAGAACTGTTAAGGATTCAAAAAGGAATTCAAAGAAGCAATGGAATGCAAAATCAATAAAATACAAGAGGACATGATAGAAGAAGTGAGTAAAATGCAAAGGGAAATGACAGATACTAAAAATGAGGTAAATGAAATAAAAACCACGGTGGAAGGCCATCATAGCAGAATAATAGCTACTGAAGAAAGAATTAGTGATCTCGAAGACGAGTTCCAAAGATTCTCTACACAACACCAGAAGATAGAAAAAAAGGCTCACAATTACCGAACAGACAACAAGAGATAATCGGGATGAAGCCAGAAGAAACAACATACGGATCATTGGGGTCCCAGAAGGGCAAGAAGAAAACCCTGATGAAGAAGAAACTGTCAAAGCCATCATTGCTGAAAAGTTCCCGAACTAAAGAATGCTTGCCTCAAGATCCAAGAGGCCCGTAGGATACCAGCTAAAAGAAACCCCAACAAGAATACTCCAAGACACATCTTAATAAAAATGACAAAAACTATAGATAGGGATAGAATACTGAAAGCAGCAAGATCAAAGAAGGAAATCACATACAAAGGAACATTTCTAAGATTTACAGCAGACTTCTCTGATGAAACACTCCGAGCCCGAAAACAATGGTGGGATATTGCGAAAAGGCTCAATGAACTGCAGGCTTCACCAAGAATTCTTTATCCGGCCAGGCTCACATTCAGATATGAAGGAAAGATACACAACTTCATGGATAAGCAACAACTCAGGAACTTCATGGACTCAAAACCAACTTTAAAAGAAGGACTGAAGGGCCTACTCTAATGCGACCAAACCCATAAGCACAACAAACACAAAAAGAAAGATGGCACAAAATCCAATGACAATAATCTCTCTCAATGTCAATGGTCTAAATGCACCTATTAAGAGACACAGAGTGACAAAATGGATTAAAAAATTGAACCCAACATTCAGCTGTCTACAAGAAACGCATCTGAATAAGCAGAACAAACACAGACTCAGAGTCAAAGGTTGGAAGACCATTCTCCATGCAAACAACTCCTCAAAAAAGGCTGGTGTGGCCATATTAGTATCAGATAATATAGACTTCAGGCTGAAAAAGGTTAGAAAGGACAACGAAGGCCACTTCTTATTAATTAAGGGGTATGTACACCAGGAAGAAATTACACTACTAAACATATATGCACCCAACGAGGGGCCAGCAAAATACATAAAACAACTGCTAAGAGACCTCAAAGAAGACATTAACAGTAGCACAATAATAGTTGGAGACTTCAACACTGCTCTATCAACGATGGATAGATCAACAAGACTGAAACTCACCAAGGAAATATTGGACCTGAAGGAAGAAATGGAAGAAAGAAAGCTAGTGGATATATACAGGGCTTTTCATGCCCAAAAAGCTGAGTACACATTTTTGTCTAGTGCACATGGAACATTCTCCAAGATAGACCACATGCTGAGCCACAAAGCATACCTCAATAAAATTAAAAAGATAGAAATTGTGTCAGCTATCTTTTCAGACCATGATGCACTGAAAATGGAAGTTAACCGTACACATAAACAGGGAGTCAAACCAAACACCTGGAAACTGAACAGCTCACTGCTGAACAACAAATGGGTCATAGACGAAATCAAACAGGAAATCCAAAGATTTCAGGAAACAAATGAAATTGAAGATACCAATTATAAGAACTTGTGGGACACAGCAAAAGCCGTGTTAAGAGGGAAGTTTATAGCTCTGCAAGCATTCATCAGGAAACAAGAAAGGGCCCACATAAATAACCTGACTACACAGCTGAAGACATTAGAAAAAGACCAACAAAAGGAGCCCAACTC
>JAJIBD010024177.1:0-14757 GCA_021461705.1 Cryptotis parvus
GAAACGCCTCGACTCCCCCACAGGTGTGTGAGTAATTCTTGCGTCTCCGCGGACCCCAAGCTGCCCCAGGGAAGAGCGGAAACTCCATCAACGGGAACCAAGGCAAAGTGCCTTGGTTCCAGCCCGGACTGACCCCGACCCCGGCGCGCCCTGAGTTCCCGGAAACGCCTCGACTCCCCACAGGTGTGTGAGTAATTCTTGCGTCTCCGCGGACCCCAAAGCTGCCCCAGGGAAGAGCGGAAACTCCATCAACGGGAACCAAGGCAAAGTGCCTTGGTTCCAGCCCGGACTGACCCCGACCCGTGCGCCCTGAGTTCCCGGAAACGCCTCGACTCCCCCACAGGTGTGTGAGTAATTCTTGCGTCTCCGCGGACCCCAAGCTGCCCCAGGGAAGAGCGGAAACTCCATCAACGGGAACCAAGGCAAAGTGCCTTGGTTCCAGCCCGACTGACCCCGACCGCGGCGCCCTGAGTTCCCGGGAAACGCCTCGACTCCCCCACAGGTGTGTGTGAGTAATTCTTGCGTCTCCGTGGACCCCAAGCTGCCCCAGGGAAGAGCGGAAACTCCATCAACGGGAACCAAGGCAAAGTGCCTTGGTTCCAGCCCGACTGACCCCCGACCCGCGCGCGCCCTGAGTTCCCGGGAAACGCCTCGACTCCCCCACAGGTGTGTGTGAGTAATTCTTGCGTCTCCGCGGACCCCAAGCTGCCCCAGGGAAGAGCGGAAACTCCATCAACGGGAACCAAGGCAAAGTGCCTTGGTTCCAGCCCGGACCCGACCCCGTGCGCCCTGAGCTTCTGGGAACATCCCAAAACTCAAAACCGGCGCAGACGCTAAGCGCCCGGCGACCCTCTCACTACCTACCTTGCATGAAGTACCAGTGAACCTTGGTTCCTACATCCTTGCTACCCACCCAAACTCTTCAAACAGACCAGACCCCTACTAACTGTACTATCTAGTCACCCAAGAACTCACAGTTGCAACCTACAATAGTCATAATGGTAAAGCAACGCAAAATTCCATCAAGCTCTGTGAGTGAAGTCACTGGTCCAGATGAGTCAAGCAATACCAATGAGTTGCATAACCTATCTGAAAAAGAATTTCGGAAAGAACTGTTAAGGATTCAAAAGGAATTCAAAGAAGCAATGGAATGCAAAATCAATAAAATACAAGAGGACATGATAGCAGAAGTGAGGAAAATGCAAAGGGAAATGACAGGTATTAAAAATGAGGTAAATGAAATAAAAAACACAGTGGAAGGCCATCATAGCAGAATAATAGCTACTGAAGAAAGAATTAGTGATCTCGAAGACGAAGTTCCAAAGATTCTGTACACAACACCAGAAGATAGAAAAAAGGCTCACAATTACCGAACAGACAACAAGAGATAATCGGGATGAAGCCAGAAGAAACAACATACGGATCATTGGGGTCCCAGAAGGGCAAGAAGAAAACCCTGATGAAGAAGAAACCGTCAAAGCCATCATTGCTGAAAAGTTCCCGGAACTAAAGAATGCTTGCCTCAAGATCCAAGAGGCCCGTAGAATACCAGCTAAAAGAAACCCCAACAAGAATACTCCAAGACACATCTTAATAAAAATGACAAAAACTATAGATAGGGATAGAATACTGAAAGCAGCAAGATCAAAGAAGGAAATCACATACAAAGGAACATCTCTAAGATTTACAGCAGACTTCTCTGATGAAACACTCCGAGCCCGAAAACAATGGTGGGATATTGCGAAAAGGCTCAATGAACTGCAGGCTTCACCGAGAATTCTTTACCCGGCCAGGCTCACATTCAGATATGAAGGAAAGATACACAACTTCATGGATAAGCAACAACTCAGGAACTTCATGGACTCAAAACCAACTTTAAAAGAAGGACTGAAGGGTCTACTCTAATGCGACCAAACCCATAAGCACAACAAACACAAAAAGAAAGATGGCACAAAATCCGATGACAATAATCTCTCTCAATGTCAATGGTCTAAATGCACCAATTAAGAGACACAGAGTGACAAAATGGATTAAAAAATTGAACCCAACATTCTGCTGTCTACAAGAAACGCATCTGAATAAGCAGAACAAACACAGACTCAGAGTCAAAGGTTGGAAGACCATTCTCCATGCAAACAACTCCTCCAAAAAGGCTGGTGTGGCCATATTAGTATCAGATAATATAGACTTCAGGCTTAAAAAAGGTTAGAAGGGACAACGAAGGCCACTTCTTATTAATTAAGGGGTATGTACACCAGGAAGAAATTACACTACTAAACATATATGCACCCAATGAGGGGTCAGCAAAATACATAAAACAACTGCTAAGAGACCTCAAAGAAGACATTGACAGTAGCACAATAATAGTTGGAGACTTCAACACTGCTCTATCAACGATGGACAGATCAACAAGACTGAAACTCACCAAGGAAATATTGGACCTGAAGGAAGAAATGGAAGAAAGAGAGCTAGTAGATATATACAGGGCTTTTCATGCCAAAAAAGCTGAATACACATTTTTCTCTAGTGCACATGGAACATTCTCCAAGATAGACCACATGCTGAGCCACAAAGCATACCTCAATAAAATTAAAAAGATAGAAATTGTGTCAACTATCTTTTCAGACCATGATGCACTGAAAATGGAAGTTAACCATACACAGAAACAGGGAGTCAAACCAAACACCTGGAAACTGAACAGCTCACTGCTGAACAACAAATGGGTCATAGAAGAAATCAAACAGGAAATCCAAAGATTTCTGAAACAAATGAAAATGAAGATACCAATTATAAGAACTTGTGGGACACGGCAAAAGCCGTGTTAAGAGGGAAGTTTATAGCCCTGCAAGCATTCATCAGGAAACAAGAAAGGGCCCACATAAATAACCTGACTACACAGCTGAAGACATTAGAAAAAGACCAACAAAAGGAGCCCAACCCAGGCAGAAAAAAAGGAAATAATAAAACTTAGAGAGGAAATCAATGAGTTGGAAACCAAAAAAAACAATCCAAAAAGATTAATGAAACCAAGAGCTGGTTTTTTGAAAAAAATAAACAAGATTGACAAACCATTGGCAAGACTTGTAAGGACAGGGAAAGAGAGAACCCAAATAAACAGAATCAGAAATAAAAAGGGTGACATCACAACAGAAACCACAGAAATCCAAAAGATCATCAGAGATTACTTTGAGAGCCTGTATGCCGTGAAACATGAGAATCTAGAAGAAATGGATCAATTCCTGAAGTCCTATAACCTCCCACGGCTGAAACAAGAAGACCTCCAATACCTGAATAAGCCTATCACCATTGAGGAAATAGAAACAGTAATTAAAAGACTTCCCAAACACAAAAGCCCAGGTCCAGACGGATTCCCTAGTGAACTCCTACCAAACCTTTAAGGAGGACCTACTGCCAGTCCTTTTCAAGCTCTTCCAGGAAATAGAAGAAACAGAAACACTCCCAAACAGCTTCTACGAGGCACATATCACCCTGATACCCAAAGCAGGGAGAGACAACACAAAGAAAGAAAACTACAGACCAATATCCCTGATGAACACGGATGCTAAGATCTTCAACAAAATATTAGCAAACAGAATCCAAAGACTCATCAAGAAGATTATACATCATGACCAAGTTGGATTCATCCCGGGAATGCAAGGATGGTTCAACATTCGCAAGTCAATCAACATAATACATCATATCAATAAAAAGAAAAAAAAAAAACCATATGATCCTTTCAATAGACGCAGAAAAAGCATTTGACAAGATCCAGCACCCGTTCATGATTAAAACGCTCCAGAAAATAGGAATTGAAGGGACTTTCCTCAAGATAGTTACAGCCATCTACCAAAAGCCCACAGCAAGCATCATTCTAAATGGGGAAAAGTTGAAAGCCTTCCCCCTGAGATCAGGGACAAGACAAGGTTGCCCCCTCTCACCTCTTTTATTCAATATAGTACTGGAAGTACTTGCCATAGCAATCAGAGAAGAAAAGGACATCAAGGGCATCCAGATAGGCAAGGAAGAAGTCAAGCTATCATTATTTGCAGATGACATGATATTATACCTAGAGAACCCTAAACTCTCTACCAAAAAACTCCTAGAAACAATAGACGCATATAGTAGAGTGGCAGGATACAAAATCAACACCCAAAAGTCAGTGGCTTTCCTATATACAAATAGCGAAACAGAAGAAAGGGATATTAAGGAAACAATTCCATTCACAATTGTGCCACAGAAAATCAAATACCTAGGAATCAACTTACCCAAGTATGTAAAGGACCTGTACAAAGAAAACTACAAGACACTGCTCCAAGAGATAAAAGAGGACACAAGGAAATGGAAACACATTCCCTGTTCATGGATGGGGAGAATCAACATTGTCAAAATGGTAATACTCCCTAGAGCTCTGTACAGATTCAATGCAGTCCCTATAAGGATACCGATGACATTCTTCAAAGAAATTGACCAAACGCTCCTGAAATTTGTATGGAACAATAAACCCCCAAGGATAGCTAAAGCAATCCTCGGGAAAAAGAAGATGGGAGGCATCACCTTTCCCAACTTCAAACTGTACTACAAGGCAGTAGTAATTAAAACAGCATGGTATTGGAATAAAAACAGACCTGTGGACCTATGGAATAGAATAGAGTATCCTGACACCCAACCTCAAACACATGATCATTTAATCTTTGATAAAGGTGCAATGAGTCTAAAATGGAGTAAGGAAAGCCTCTTCAACAAGTGGTGTTGGGAAAACTGGGCAGCAACGTGTAAAAAAATGAATTTGGACCTGTGTCTAACACCATGCACAAAAATCAGATCAAAATGGACTAAAGATCTCAATATCAGACTTGAATCCATAAAGTACATTGAAGAAAATATAGGAAAAACCCTCCACGACATTGAAGCTAAAGGCATCTTCAAAGGTGAAACATCACTAACAAAGCAACTAGAAGAAAAGATAAACATATGGGACTACATGAAACTGAAAAGCTTCTGCACCTCAAAAGAAACAGTGACTAAGATACAAAAGCAGTCCACAGAATGGGAAAGAATATTCACCCAATACCCATCTGATAAGGGGTTAATATCCAGGATATATCAGGCACTGGTAGAACTTTACAAGAAGAAAACAAACAACCCCATCAAAAAAATGGGGACAAGAAATGAACAGAAACTTCAGCAAGGAAGAAATTCGAATGGCCAAAAAACATATGAAAAAAATGCTCATCATCACTAATCATCAGAGAGATGCAAATCAAAACAACAATGAGATACCACTTTACACCACAGAGACTGGCACATATTCAAAAGAGCAAGAACAACAAGTGCTGGCGTGGATGTGGGGAAAAGGGGACACTCATCCATTGTTGGTGGGAATGCCGGCTGGTACAGCCTTTCTGGAAAACAATATGGACTTTCCTCCAAAGACTAGAAATTGAACTCCCATTTGACCCAGCCATACCACTCCTGGGAATCTACTCTGGGAAACCAAAAAATACGCAGCGGAAACACCATCCCTACTTTTATGTTCATAGCAGCATTATTCACAATAGCCAGAATCTGGAAGCAACCAGAGTGCCCGAAAATCGATGACTGGATAAAGAAGCTTTGGTACATCTACACAATGGAATACTATGCAGCTGTTAGGAAAAATGAAGTTATAAAATTTGCCTATAAATGGATGGACATGGAGAAGATTATGTTGAGTGAAATTAGCCAGAAGGAGAGAGACAGATACAGAATGACTGCATTTATTTGCATGGCATAAATATATATGTACATATTATGATACCAATATCCAAGGTCAAGTGAAACATATATCAGGAGGTCTTGTCAAAGGTGGAGATTATCACAAACGTGTGGGAGTCAGAGTTTAGGTAAGACAGAAAATGGAACAGGGGGCTAACAATAGTCGAGGGTACTAATGCCAACCTAGAACTGAGCATTAAATAGAGGCAAAAGGATACAAATGACAACCTTTTAATGTATGTTCTGTAATCCATAGTCTGGAAGGGAAGGAAAAGAGAAAGAGAGAGAAAGGGAAAGAAATAAAGAACCTGCCATGGAGCAGGGCTGGGGAAGGGGGAGGGAACCGGGGATGTTGGTGGTGGGAGATGGGCACTGGTGGAGGGACGGGTGCTGAAACACTGTATGACCAAAACCCAAACATGAACTTTTTTAATTGTATATCTTTTTATTTGTATATCTCACGGTGGTATAATAAAATACTTAAAAAAAAAAAAAGTCTTTTAAATCTAAGTATAACTGCCTCTCTTAGGTCGCTATTGATTGTAGGATTATTTTCCAGCTAATTGTTTTAAGCTTTATGTTTATCTCTGGCATTTTCTGTAGATAGCAGAAGGTTAAAATATATCTTCTTAACAACCAGGCACTTTTAGTTTTAATTACTAAATTGATATTTATGGAAATTATTAATATAAAAAGTATTCTAAGGGAGGGATGTCGGGGTTCTTAGGGGCAAGGGAAGTGCACTTTGGAGTACACTGCTGATGGGTATGATGTTGTGATTCTATGCATGAGAAACCATTAATAACAGTATTGAAACCCACAAACCTCAATCAATTAACACTGTTAATAAAAACAATAAAAGTTAAATAAATAAAATTAAAAAAAAAAAAAAGAAATAGATGGAGCGTCACAGGGGCAGAGGTAGAGGTCAAGGATCTTGAGCTCATCTGTGGTATAGGAGTGTAGCCAACAGCAACAGTAAACTATAGAGTGAACAACTCTGTGAGTATGAGACTCTATCCACAACAACCAGACTTTAAAATGTGCCATCAAAACAGCAGACTGGGGCTGGAGGAGAACCTGGGGAAACTGGGAAATTGACACTAGTGATGGAATTGGTGTTGAATATTGTACCTTTGAAATTCAACTATGAAATGCTATGTAAGTCACAATGACTCAATAGGAAAAATATAATTGTTTAAAAAAGTATCCCCTCTCTCCTCTCCTTCCCTTCATTGTCAATGATGTTGTTATAATGACTAGAAACACACACACACACACACACACACACACACACACAAAGGGATGGTGCTGCCCCAGAATCACATATCAGGTTGCAGTGTGTACACATTTGTCCCTGGTGCACCTCAAGTTTGCACTGTTTTGGTTACCATGTTTGAACACATGCTTGCCGGTGGTCCCTCATATTTGAAACTTGTAAGTCACTAGGAGTCAAGTGTTCAGCAGAAACAGCTTCACTTCCTGGTCATCACACCCAGGTCTCTTTTTCAGTTTGGGTGCTTCTCAGGGCTTCCACCCCTTTGTGTGGGATTCACACATAGCTGGCTGCCATATGGCTTGATCATGGCTGCAGTATCAGGAATCACAGTCAGTCGAGTTTTCAAAACTTCCAGGATTGTGCTCAACAAATGTGGGAGAGTGGGGATTTCAACTCATGACCATATTCTTGCCAGGCAGGTACGTTAAGCCATTAGGGTATTTTTTCCAAGCCAAAGCCAGACGATTTTAAGGAACAATTTCACTCCTTTCCAGGGCAGAATATTTCAGTCATACATTATTGTTTGTTTTCAGGCAAACCAGTACAATTATGCAACATAAATTCTTTTAAAGCATCTGGGACTTCAGTTCAATTTAAAATCCTGTGGGGTTTATTACCAGAATGAATGATTATAAAATATGTGCATGCAAATGAAGAGATAAAAAAATTAAAGAGCATATGAAATTTAATGCACACTACTTGTAATTCCAAGCCAATTTCTTGCGAAAGACAGTGGATATGCAATACCAAGCAAAAAAAATGTGGTTTATGGTATTTACAACTTAAGAATGTGGTTTTAATATTCCATGGTCATGAATATATATTATAAAATAGAGATTAGTTTCTGGTGTTAATGTGAGGGGTTGAGAATTCTCAAAGCTGTCATCAGTTTTACTGCAAAACAAAGAGCTGATTGACTGAGGTGATTCACCCCAAAGGTATATACACGCCGAAAATATTATGAAAATGGTAATTCTCTATTCTCAGTGTGTTTTTATTCTAAGAGTTCATTTGGGACTAATCTAATTCAATCAATACTTATTAAGTGTCAAAAATGTAAAAACTAATATATTAGAGACTCTGGAGGCCATAAGTGAAGGGCGTAAAAATTGAACCTTATAATCCCTTTCCCAACGGAGATCACAATCCAAAGAGATGTGCAGGAATATGCATCAAGAATCCAAATCAGGATTGTGTCTGTTGTTGTAGGAGCCAATTAACAGGCTCCAACCTCCAGGCTTTTCTAATTCATCCTCCACACTATTGAGTTGATTATGAGTGGGGGGGGGGGGGGAATTCACTATTTCAATTTCCTGCATAAAACTGCAGGACTTAAAAATTATAGTCCAGGCTCCTTTGTACAAAGTCCTTCACACTTAGTCAACCGTCCAAATAACACTCCAGAGAACAATGAGTAAAAATAGAGATTATTGCACTTGAAAAGACTAAGGTCTCCTGTAGAGTTCTTCAAGCAGTGAATGGACATTCACAGTTTCTGGAAGACGTATCCTTTTATAATTTTGCTTCCACCAAGAATTAACCTCAAAGCTGGGTGACGTCACAGCAACCAGGAAGCAGTAGAGACATGGCCAATGGACTGCTACAAGAGACCAAAACAAACCAAAAAGTGTTACTAGAAAGAAATTCACTGATGTTTGTTTCTCCTTTTCCTAATCCTTCCCTTTACATCCAAGAAGCAGAAAGAAATGAGCATTGTATTTCTGAGTGTCTCAGGTCTTCTTCACCCAGGAAGAAAATTCCTCTGCCATCTATCTTTCTTGAGATAGGAGTAAGTGGTGAAATTTGGAGAAAGGGAACATCAGTTGGGATTCATCTGGCTAAGAAGGCAGCAAACTTTCACACTGTGGCACCCTTTGAAGGGTGGCCCTTCCCTTGAGAGTTGAGTCTTTTTATGGGGAGAATTCATGCATGGTGCAGCAAATACCCAAATGCCTGTAGAAGGGAACACCAATAGGGTAAGGCAAACAATGAATTCCAGGGTCTGTGGAGAGTAGATAAATTGCCAGTCTACACAGGAGAGCTGTTCCATCACCAGCAACAAGGAGAAAGAAAAATAACTACAATACTCTAGACTGCTAATGGTCCTTTCCTCCACCAGATCACAGGAGCCCCCAGTAAAAAACAATTTCTTGGGACTGGAGTGATTGTACAAGGGGCATTGCGCTTGAATTGCCCATTGTGCTTGAATTGCCCATTGCTGACCCTGGTTCGATTCCTGGAACCCTATGTGGTCTCCCAAGGCCTGCCAGGAATGATTCCTGAGAGGACAGCCAGGAGTAAGCCCTGAGCACAGTCAGGTGTGACCCCCAAAACGAAGCAAAGCAACAAAATACACAATTTCATGTATAATTGCAAAGAAAGGGCAGAAATGAACTATCCCACCAGACAAAGGAAAGCTCGTGGCAACTTAAATTTGATTTATAAAAAAAAGTCCAAAATTTGCATAGACCAGGCACTGTATGGGAATTGTTTCCAGAGGGAGGAAAAAAAGCTCAAATCAATGTGTCTCCTATTTCCTGAAAACCCTTCTGCCTGGCAGAATCCATGCAAAAACATGAAATCTAGGTGGGAATCTAGAGAAAAACCCCAGAACATTATGGACAACCCCATCTCCCCATTCTATTCTCCTTATTTCTACAACACACAAGCCAATTTCAGTGAGCTATATGTTTTGGCACAGCCCTTGAGTGACAAATGTTTTAAGTTTTTTAATTAACTGAAAAAACAGAAGAAGAATGTTTTGCTACACATGAAAATCACATAATGTCTACATTCTCAGCAGCTCTAAATAGTCTCACTGATGCATCCATCATCCTTTATTTACCTCTTACCCATTTTCCTTATATGACCTGTTACTGTTTACACTACAAGGGCAGTATTATAATGCTGTGGCAATCACCACATGACCCATACATTCTAATGCATTAATTATCAGAAATGCTTACTGCTCTTGTTTTATACAGGTGGAGAAAGTTGGAGCTGGGGAAATAGAGCATCGGGGTCAGTTCCCTTGCACACAGTAGGTTAAGTCCCTGGCACCACATATGGTTTCCTGAGCCCTGCCTGGAATGAGCACATACCAGAAGTATGCTCTGAGCATAGTTAATTGTGGCCTAAAAAAGAAAGAAAAAAAGTAGATTTACACTATTTAGTGAGGAGTTCAACATTCTCTCTTCATAAATCAGGTGACTATTTGAAGGTCAGGCAGCAGATTCTAGCCTTGGTGTTAAGCCTCCTCATCTACATGGGGAGAAAGAGCAACAACCCCTGCATACTGCAGTACTTAGAGTTTCTGTCCCTGCAGAGGGATTTCAAAATAAGAAGACTGTGGAGGGAGGTAGAGGAAAGATATGCAGGGAACCCCACAATTGCAGATCTGCATCCTTCGTTATTCTCTCTAATCCACATCATCTAAAGAGGGGAGGTGGGGGTCAGCCAACTAGAACTAAAATGGATGCTCCCAATGGCCAGCCCTTAAAACTTAACTGGCTCTTGGATTTAGTTTTTCAGGTGGAGCAAGAGAGCCATTTTAGAAGGTCAAATAACATGTCTTGGCTTTTATCCTGTGTTGTGTTTTGTTTTATTTTCTTTGGCTACACCTGGTGGGACTCAGGATCTACCTCTAGCTCTGTGTTCAGGAAACATGCAGTGCAAAGGGTAGATCCTCCTACATGGAAAGCTTGCATGTGGCCCCCTTGAGATGTCTCTCTGACCCCCTAAAACCATCTTAACTAAGCATTTGGTACTATAACATGGGCTGCAAACTCCCCGTCATCCAGAGTGCTTTCTAGAAGTGAAGCAAAGAACTGACAGGAGTTCTGATCAAACAAGACTAGTAGAGCAAACTTAGGGTCTTAAGTTTGTGATGTTCCTCAGTAATTATATTTGACTGAATAAGCAGCTAGTTTAATATTGGGGTGGGGGCAGGACAACAGAAAATTATTTGACATTTAAAATAAATGCCTCATGGAACCCCAAATTATGTTTCTTCTTTTAAAATACAAGAGGTGGAGAAGAATTCTCACTGTCATTTTCCATACGCTTCTCTTGACTATCTCATTTTCAATTGAATTAGGCGAACTGCTGATTCAGAACAACACCTAATTGTTTTTGTATTCCTTTCATTCTACAAACATTTATTAAGCATTTATTCATTGCAAGGCACTGTGCCAAGTTTCAGCAGGAAAAAAAAAACAAAATGAATAAAATGAAGCCTCCGTCCCAGGGAGATTTGCATTTTGGTGAAAGAGAACTAAAATATGATTTAAAAAAATAACCAATAGCTAATGCTGAGCAAAAACCATATGGGTTGGTGAGTTTGTGTACATCTTCAATGTGAATCTGTGGAAATATTTGGGTCATGCAAGTAAAAAGATTCATTGATTTAAAGAAAGCCTTTGACTCTGTTGAGACCGAAGTGGTCATCGAAGCCCTAGCCAAACAGGGCATTCAACCCCAATATATCAAGATCCTTTGTGAGCTGTATTACGGATTCACCACCAGGATCTCACCATTCTACAAGGAAGTGATCATTGATGTGAAAAGAGGTGTTTGGCAGGGAGATACCATTTATCTGAAACTCTTCAGCGCCACCCTTGAGAATGTCATGCAACAATTAGAATGGGAAGGAATGGGAGTGAAGACAGACGGTCGGCAACTACACCACCTCTGCTTCGCTGATGACATCGTTCTAATAACACTGAACATTAGCCAAGCGGCACAAATGCTGACTGACTTGACCGAGAATGTGGAAAGATAGGTCAACAGATGAATCTCAACAAAACAATGTTCATGAAAAACTAACTAGTTCCAGAGGCCCCATTCACTCTCAATGGAACAAACATCTCTGAATGCAGCAGTTATGTGTACCTAGGTCGAGAAGTCAACATGATGAATGACCTAAAACCTGAACTGCGCAGGAGGAAGAGAGCGGCATGGAATGCCTTCAAGAGCATTGAAGAAATAGCTAAAAGGACAAAGAACCTCTGACTCCAAGTACATCTCTTCGACTCCACTGTTCTCCCTGCATCAACATACAGCCTCAGAGACCTGGGACCTAAAAGGGGCCCAGGATGAGAAAGCTATTCGGTCTCGCAAAGAGGAATTGAAGCAGCTATGCTTGGAATATCACACCTCACTCAAGTGAGAGAAGGAATCTGGAGTTCCGACTTCCATTGATGATCCAGAGTCAGGAATGCTGTCTCATTTGCCAAGGTGTCAAAAATCAGATGGGTTGAATATGTAACTCGATTTGGAGATGACCGCTGGACTAGAGCCGTTACCGACTGGATCCCAAGGGATGTCAAAAGATCACGTGGTCGCCCACCTACAAGATGGTCAGACTTCTTTGTCAAGACCCTGAGCAAATGTTTTGAGACTCTTTGTCTTCCTGAAGGAAGCAGATGCCATTGGAATACACTGGCATGTGATAGGGTCAAATGGAAATGTTACTGGTGCCTGCTCAAGCAAATCAATGAATAACTGGATGTCAAGTGATCAAGTGATCAAGTAAAAGAGATGAGCCTGGTAAACACAAGGAAAATGACCATCCTCATCCACTAACAGTGGGCTCTGCTAAGGTGGGGGATTGGGGATGGCGTGATTGGCTAAGCCAAGTCTGGCTGGAAGAGCATCTGCATCAGCAGAACAGCCTGGATGTTTGCACAAAGGCTTAGTTGCCTCTCAATCCTGCAGAAGCAGAATCCTTAAGGCAAGAACCCCAAATTGCTTGGTTCCGAGCTCCTCAGGTATCTCTTAGAACTCCCTGGCTTGAGACACAGGCTGGAAATGAGTAGCTCTTTCAACGTTGCTCTTCCAAAAATCATATGGACTCTAAACCAATGAAATGAGAATAATTGGGTTGGATTTCAGGGATCAGTGGTTTGTAAAGCTCACTCTGGGTGACGCCAAAATGTCACGAAGTGTCTTCAAACATTCTTACCACCCCTGTATACCAAGAATAAGCTCTCTAGCTGGAGGACTAGCTCAACAATTCAACAGGCTGAGACAAGTTTTGCACGCAGGAGCCCAAATCCAAGTCCCAGCAATGCACGGTTCCCCAAGCACCACCAAAAGTAACTCCGGGTGCAGAGCAAGGGAGTAGACCCTGAGCACCTCTGAGTATGGCACACACCTCTTTTCCCCTTGCAAAAAGAAATAGGCTCTATTTCAAGAAAGAAAATAAAAGTTCCTTTTCACTGACTTATGTAGAGATCCTTATTTAACTATTGAGTAACCCACTTTTTCCTTTTTTACCTATTTTCTCCAGTTTTCCAGACTTTATCATTTTAAACTTGATCAACTTTCAAGATAGCCACTGCAGGTATGTGTGTGGACAGTGTGTGTTCCCTGCACTACCCCCCCACTAGCCCCCTCCCAGCACACACACAAGGCAACAAGAAACAAAGGAAAGAATATGGTGATAGACACAGTCCAACAAAAGTATACTGCAAGCAGATTCATGAAAACATTCAGTGGCCAGAACAATAGAACAGCAGGTGTAGGTCTTGCACATGGTCAACCCAGGTTTGGTCCTCCATATGGTCCCCTGATCAAAGTACCAGGCATGATCCCTGAGCACAGAGCCAGGAGGAAGCCCCACAGCAAGGCCAGGTATGGCCTCGAAATGAAGAGAGACAGAAGGAAAGCAGAGGGACTTGGGGAACGAGAGATACAGAAACAGAAGAAAACACTCAGTCTCCCAGGAACTTTGGCAGTCAGGAATTGGGGTGACAGTGATAAGCTGGAAGCAAAGGTCACTACCAAGCTTCTCAGAGAAGGTCATTCTACCTACTGAGCATTGAGGGAAGCAAGACATGAGCCTCTCACAGAAGAAACAGCCAAGTCACCAGTCGCAAGGGCCCTGTCTGCAGTCAGGAGTGTATGCTATGAGAAGTCACATAAAGTGACCTGGCCTGAAAGCTCCGTATACCTGCCACCAGTCCCTTCAGGGCCAAAAGGAGTCACAGATTATCAGACCCACCTGCTGATTAGAATCCTTGGGGATATTTTAAGCAACAAAGTCCCAATGTGAACTCTCGAGATTCTGAATTACAGGCCTCTGGCTTCTATTTTAAGGCTAAGAGCCTTCATAAACAGACACTGGGCCCTAGGCCTGGCCACTGGCTATGTAGTTGACTGGATCGTGCAGGTGCCCCTCCCCAGCCCCTAGCCTGTGTGGACATGTGGCCACTTTCTTGCCTTGTTACCATATTATTATTTAGAGGGGGAAAGCCCAGGCCTCGGGGATCCCAGGCTGCCCCTCTCACCTTGTACAAAAGGGGTTGAATGATCTGCAGCCACTCCCAGGGGGGGAAGCTGCCACTCCGAATTCCCTACCTTCCTGGGAGTGTTGCTACATGTGTACCTCCCGGGAGGAGGAGAACCTGATGTTGGCAAAGAGGCAAAGCCTTGTAGTGCTCTAGACCCTGGGCACATCCCCAAGAGTTGCATGTAAGGACTCATCCCAAACTTAGATTCATAAAATATCCCTATTGCACACCAGAGAAATTCTTCCACTAAATTCTGAACTGATCTAAACTGTTGTCATCGGATGCTTCATGAAAAGAATGGAACATGTGAAGAGGAAAGGAAATAGTGAGCCTGCAGGAAGGAGAAGTTGGCCAGTGAGCTAAGTTTATACCCCAGCTGAGTGGCTCCTGGGTCACCCAGGCCAGACAGCATGTGATTCAGATCTGTGCCTG